>JANJGN010003021.1:0-52882 GCA_026770705.1 Isurus oxyrinchus
GTTCACCCCACGCCCCCATCCCCCCCCAGCAATGTTCACCCCACCACCCCCCTTCCCCCCCCCCAGCAATGTTCACCCCACTGCCCTCTTCCCCCCCAGCAATGTTCACCCCACCGCGCCCTTCCCCACCCCCAGCACTGGTCACCCCGCCGCCCCCTTCCCCGCCAGCAATGTTCACCCCCACCGCCCCCTTCCCCCCCTAGCAATGTGCACCCCACCGACCCCTTCCCCCGCCCCAGCAATGTTCACCCCACCGCCCCCCTTCCCCCACCCCAGCAATGTTCAGCCCACCGACCCTTCCCCCCCCCAGCAATGTTCACCCGACCGCCCCCTTCCAACCCCAGCAATGTTCACCCCCACCGCCCCCTTCCCCCCCTAGCAGTTCACCCCACCGCCCCCTTCCCCCACCCCAGCAATGTTCACCCCACCGCCCCCTTCCCACACCCCAGCAATGTTCACCCCACCGCCCCCTTCCCCGACCCAGCAATGTTCATCCCACCGCCCCCTTCCCCCCCAGCAATGTTCACCCCACCGCCCATTTCCCCCACCCAGCAATGTTCACCCCACCGCCCCCTTCCCCCACCCTCCAGCAATGTTCACCCCACCGCCCCCTTCTCCCCGCCCCAGCAATGTTCACCCCACCGCCCCCTTCCCCCTGCCCCAGCAATGTTCACCCCACCGCCCCTTCTCCCCGCCCCAGCAATGTTCACCCCAGCACCCCCTTCCCCCCGCCCCAGCAATGTTCATCCCACCACCCCCTTCCCCCCCCAGCAATGTTCACCCCACCGCCACCTTCCCCCCCCAGCAATGTTCACCCCCACTGCCATCTTCCCCCCCCTGCAATGTTCACCCCACCGCCCCCTTCCCCACCCCGAGCAATGGTCCACCCCGCCGCCCCCTTCCCCGTCAGCAATTTTCACCCCCACCGGCCCCCTTCCCCCCCAGCAATGTTCACCCCCACGGCCCCCTTCCCCCCCCAGCAATGTTCACCCCACCGCCCCTTTCCCCACCCCAGCAATGTTCAGCGGACCTCCCCCTTCCCGCCCAGAAATGTTCACCCCACCGTCCCCTTCCCCCCTAGCAATGTTCACCCCACCGCCCCCTTCCCCCACCCCAGCAATGTTCACACCACCGGCCCCTTCCCCCACCCCTTCAATGTCACCCCACTGCCCCCTCCCCACCCCAGCAATGTTCACCCCACCGCCCCCTTCCCCCCAGCAATGTTCACCCCACCGCCCCTTTCCCCCACCCCAGCAATGTTCACCCCACCGCCCCCTTCCCCCCGCCCCAGCAATGTTCACCTCACCACCCCCTTCCCCCCCCAGTAAAGTTCACCCCACACCCCCTTCCCCCCAGCAATGTTCACCCACCGCCGCATTCCCCACCCCAGCAATGTTCACCCCACCGCCCCCTTCCCGCCAGCAATGTTCACACCCACCGCCCTTTCCCCCCACCCCAGCAATGTTCACCCCACCGCCCCCATCCCCCACCCGCCAGCAATGTTCACCCCACCGCCCCCTTCCCCCACCCTCCAGCAATGTTCACCCCACTGCCCCCTTCCCCCACCCTCCAGCAATGTTCACCCCACCACCCCCTTCCCCCACCCCTCCTCGCAATGTTCACCCCACCGCCCCCTTCCCCCCAGCAATGTTCACCCCACTGCCCCCTTCCCCCCGAGCAATGTTCACCCCACCGCCCCCTTCCCGCCCAGCGATGTTCACCCCACCGCCCCCTTCCCCCCCAGCAATGTTCACCCGACCACCCCCTTCCCCCCCCAGCAATGTTCACCCCACCGCCCCTTTCCCCCACCCCAGCAATGTTCACCCCACGGCCCCCTTCCTCCACCCTCCAGCAATGTTCACCCCACCGCCACCTTCCCCCACCCTCCAGCAATGTTCACCCCACCGCCCCCTTCCCCCACCCCAAGCAATGTTCACCCCACTGCCCTCTTCCACCCAGCAATGTTCACCCCCACCGCCCCCTTCCCCCCCCAGCAATGTTCACCCCACCGCCCCCTTCCCCCCCCGAATAATGTTCACCATACCGCCCCCTTCCCCCCCAGCAATGTTCACCCCCACCGCCCCCTACCCCCCCCAGCAATGTTCACGCCACCTCCCCCTTCCCCCCCAGCAATGTTCACCCCACCGCCGCCTTCCCCACCCCCAGCAATGTTCACCCCGCCGCACCCTTCCCCGCCAGCAATGTTCACCCCACCGCCCCTTCCCCCCCCACCAATATTCACCCAACCGCCTCCTTCCCCCCTACCTCCAGCAATGTTCACCCCACCGCCCCCTTCCCCCACCCCCCAGCAATGTTCACCCCACCGCCCCCTTCTCTCCCGTGCAATGTTGACCCCACCGCCCCCTTCCCCCCGCCCCAGCAATGTTCACCTCACCGCCCCCTACCCCCCCAGAAATGTTCACCCCCACCGCCCCCCTTCCTTCCCCCCAGCAATGTTCACACCCACCGCCCCCTTCCCCCACCCCAGCAATGTTCAACCCACTGCCCTCTTCCACCCAGCAATGTTCACCCCACCGGCCTCCTTCCCCCCGAGCAATGTTCACCCCACCGCCCCCCTTCTCCCCCAGCAATGTTCACCCCACCGCCCCCTTCCCCCACCCCAGCAATGTTCACCCCACTGCCCTCTTCCACCCAGCAATGTTCACCCCCACCGCCTCCTTCCCCCCGAGCAATGTTCACCCCACCGCCCCCTACCCCCCCCAGCAATGTTCACCCCACCACCCCCTTCCCCCCCCGAACAATGTTCACCATACCGCCCCTTCCCCCCCAGCAATGTTCACCCCACCGCCCCCTGCCCCCCCAGCAATGTTCACCCCACCTCCCCTTCCCCCCCCAGCAATGTTCACACCCACCGCCCCCTTCCCCCCCCAGAAATGTTCACCCCAGTTCCCCCTTCCCCCAGCAATGTTCACCCCAGCGCCCCCTCCCCCCCTAGCAATGTTCACCCCACCGCCCCCTTCCCCCCCACCTCCAGCATGTTCACCCCACTGCCCCCTTCACCCCATCAGCAATGTTCACCCCACCGCCCCCTTCACCCCAGCAATGTTCACCCCACCGCCCCATTCCCCCCGCCCCAGCAATGTTCACCAACCACCCCCTTCTCCCATCCCAGCACTGTTCATTCCCACCGCCCCCCCTTCCCCCACCCTCCAGCAATGTTCTCCCCCACCACCCCCTTCCCCCACCCTCCAGCAATGTTCACCCCACCGCCCCCTTCCCCCCTAGCATTGTTCACCCCACCGCGCCCTTCCCCCCCCCAGCAATGTTCAACCCAAAGCCCCCTTCCCCCCCCAGCAATGTTCACCCCCACCGCCCCCTTCCCCCTGCAGCAATGTTCACCCCACCGCCCCCTTCCACCCCCCAGCAATGTTCACCCCACCGCCCCCTTCCCCCTGCCCCAGCAATGTTCACCCCACCGCCCCCTTCCCCCACCCCAGCAATGTTCACCCCCACCGCCCCCTTCCCCGCCAGCAATGTTCACCCCACCGCCCCTTTCCCCCCACCCCAGCAATGTTCACCCCACCGCCCCCATCCCCCACCCGCCAGCAATGTTCACCCCACCGCCCCCCTTCCCCACCCTCCAGCAATGTTCACCCCCACTGCCCCCTTCCCCCACCCTCCAGCAATGTTCACCCCACCACCCCCTTCCCCCACCCTCTCGCAATGTTCACCCCACCGCCCCCTTCCCCCCCAGCAATGTTCACCCCACTGCCCCCTTCCCCCCCCAGCAATGTTCACCCCCACCGCCCCCTTCCCGCCCAGCGATGTTCACCCCACCGCCCCCTTCCCCCCCAGCAATGTTCACCCGACCACCCCCTTCCCCCCCCAGCAATGTTCACCCCACCGCCCCTTTCCCCCACCCCAGCAATGTTCACCCCACGGCCCCCTTCCTCCACCCTCCAGCAATGTTCACCCCCACCGCCCCCTTCCCCACCCTCCAGCAATGTTCACCCCACCGCCCCCTTCCCCCCACCCCAAGCAATGTTCACCCCACTGCCCTCTTCCACCCAGCAATGTTCACCCCACCGCCCCCTTCCCCCCCCAGCAATGTTCACCCCACCGCCCCCTTCCCCCCGAATAATGTTCACCATACCGCCCCCTTCCCCCCCAGCAATGTTCACCCCACCGCCCCCTACCCCCCAGCAATGTTCACCGCCACCTCCCCCTTCCCCCCCAGCAATGTTCACCCACCGCCGCCTTCCCCACCCCCAGCAATGTTCACCCCGCCGCACCCTTCCCCGCCAGCAATGTTCACCCCACCGCCCCCTTCCCCCCCACCAATATTCACCCAACCGCCTCCTTCCCCCACCCTCCAGCAATGTTCACCCCACCGCCCCCTTCCCCACACCCCCAGCAATGTTCACCCCACCGCCCCCTTCTCTCCCGTGCAATGTTGACCCCACCGCCCCCTTCCCCCCGCCCCAGCAATGTTCACCCCACCGCCCCCTACCCCCCAGAAATGTTCACCCCACCGCCCCCTTCCTTCCCCCCAGCAATGTTCACCCCACCGCCCCCTTCCCCCACCCCAGCAATGTTCACCCCACTGCCCTCTTCCACCCAGCAATGTTCACCCCACCGCCTCCTTCCCCCCGAGCAATGTTCACCCCACCGCCCCCTTCCCCCCCCAGCAATGTTCACCCCACCGCCCCCTTCCCCCACCCCAGCAATGTTCACCCCACTGCCCTCTTCCACCCAGCAATGTTCACCCCACCGCCTCCTTCCCCCCGAGCAATGTTCACCCCCACCGCCCCCTACCCCCCCCAGCAATGTTCACCCCACCGCCCCCTTCCCCCCCGAACAATGTTCACCATACCGCCCCTTCCCCCCAGCAATGTTCACCCCACCGCCCCCTGCCCCCCCAGCAATGTTCACCCCACCTCCCCCTTCCCCCCCCAGCAATGTTCACCCCACCGCCCCCTTCCCCCCCCAGAAATGTTCACCCCAGTTCCCCCTTCCCCCCAGCAATGTTCACCCCAGCGCCCCCCTCCCCCCCCTAGCAATGTTCACCCCACCGCCCCCTTCCCCCCCCACCCCCAGCAATGTTCACCCCACTGCCCCCTTCACCCCATCAGCAATGTTCACCCCACCGCCCCCTTCACCCCAGCAATGTTCACCCCCACCGCCCCCTTCCCCCCGCCCCAGCAATGTTCACCAACCACCCCCTTCTCCCATCCCAGCACTGTTCATCCCACCGCCCCCCTTCCCCCACCCTCCAGCAATGTTCTCCCCCACCACCCCCCTTCCCCCACCCTCCAGCAATGTTCACCCCAACGCCCCCTTCCCCCCTAGCATTGTTCACCCCACCGCGCCCTTCCCCCCCCCCAGCAATGTTCACCCCAAAGCCCCCTTCCCCCCCCAGCAATGTTCACCCCACCGCCCCCTTCCCCCTGCAGCAATGTTCACCCCACCGCCCCCTTCCACCCCCCAGCAATGTTCACCCCACCGCCCCCTTCCCCCTGCCCCAGCAATGTTCACCCCACCGCCCCCTTCCCCCACCCCAGCAATGTTCACCCCACCGCCCCCTTCTCCGCCAGCAATGTTCACCCCACCGCCCCTTTCCCCCACCCCAGCAATGTTCACCCCACCGCCCCCATCCCCCACCCGCCAGCAATGTTCACCCCACCGCCCCCTTCCCCCACCCTCCAGCAATGTTCACCCCACTGCCCCCTTCCCCCACCCTCCAGCAATGTTCACCCCACCACCCCCTTCCCCCACCCTCTCGCAATGTTCACCCCACCGCCCCCTTCCCCCCCAGCAATGTTCACTCCACTGCCCCTTCCCCCCCAGCAATGTTCACCCCACCGCCCCCTTCCCGCCCAGCGATGTTCACCCCACCGCCCCCTTCCCCCCCAGCAATGTTCACCCGACCACCCCCTTCCCCCCCCAGCAATGTTCACCCCACCGCCCCTTTCCCCCACCCCAGCAATGTTCACCCCACGGCCCCCTTCCTCCACCCTCCAGCAATATTCACCCCACCGCCCCCTTCCCCCCACCCCTCCCAGCAATGTTCACCCCACCGCCCCCTTCCCCCACCCCAAGCAATGTTCACCCCACTGCCCTCTTCCACCCAGCAATGTTCACCGAATAATGTTCACCATACCGCCCCCTTCCCCCCCAGCAATGTTCACCCCCACCGCCCCCTACCCCCCCCAGCAATGTTCACGCCACCCTCCCCCTTCCCCCCCAGCAATGTTCACCCCACCGCCGCCTTCCCCACCCCCCAGCAATGTTCACCCCGCCGCACCCTTCCCCGCCAGCAATGTTCACCCCCACCGCCCCCTTCCCCCCCACCAATATTCACCCAACCGCCTCCTTCCCCCCACCCTCCAGCAATGTTCACCCCACCGCCCCCTTCCCCCACCCCCCAGCAATGTTCACCCCACCGCCCCCTTCTCTCCCGTGCAATGTTGACCCCACCGCCCCCTTCCCCCCGCCCCAGCAATGTTCACCCCACCGCCCCCTACCCCCCCAGAAATGTTCACCCCACCGCCCCCCTTCCTTCCCCCCAGCAATGTTCACCCCACCGCCCCCTTCCCCCACCCCAGCAATGTTCACCCCACTGCCCTCTTCCACCCAGCAATGTTCACCCCACCCGCCTCCTTCCCCCCGAGCAATGTTCACCCCACCGCCCCCCTTCCCCCCCCAGCAATGTTCACCCCCACCGCCCCCTTCCCCCACCCCAGCAATGTTCACCCCCACTGCCCTCTTCCACCCAGCAATGTTCACCCCCACCGCCTCCTTCCCCCCCGAGCAATGTTCACCCCCACCGCCCCCTACCCCCCCCCAGCAATGTTCACCCCACCACCCCCTTCCCCCCCGAACAATGTTCACCATACCGCCCCTTCCCCCCCAGCAATGTTCACCACCCACCGCCCCCTGCCCCCCCAGCAATGTTCACCCCACCTCCCCCTTCCCCCCCCAGCAATGTTCACCCCACCGCCCCCTTCCCCCCCCAAGAAATGTTCACCCCAGTTCCCCCCTTCCCCCCAGCAATGTTCACCCCAGCGCCCCCCTCCCCCCCTAGCAATGTTCACCCCACCGCCCCCCTTCCCCCCCACCCCCAGCAATGTTCACCCCCACTGCCCCCTTCACCCCATCAGCAATGTTCACCCCACCGCCCCCCTTCACCCCAGCAATGTTCACCCCCACCGCCCCCTTCCCCCCGCCCCAGCAATGTTCACCAACCACCCCCTTCTCCCATCCCAGCACTGTTCATCCCACCGCCCCCTTCCCCCACCCTCCAGCAATGTTCTCCCCACCACCCCCTTCCCCCACCCTCCAGCAATGTTCACCCCACCGCCCCCTTCCCCCCCTAGCATTGTTCACCCCACCGCGCCCTTCCCCCCCCCCAGCAATGTTCACCCCAAAGCCCCCTTCCCCCCCCAGCAATGTTCACCCCACCGCCCCGTTCCCCCTGCAGCAATGTTCACCCCACCGCCCCCTTCCACCCCCCCAGCAATGTTCACCCCAACGCCCCCTTCCCACACCCCAGCAATGTTCACCCCACCGCCCCCTTCCCCGACCCCAGCAATGTTCACCCCCACCGCCCCCTTCCCCACACCCCAGCAATGTTCACCCCACCGCCCCCTTCCCCGACCCCAGCAATGTTCATCCCCACCGCCCCCTTCCCCCCCAGCAATGTTCACCCCACCGCCCATTTCCCCCCAACCCAGCAATGTTCACCCCCACCGCCCCCCTTCCCCCACCCTCCAGCAATGTTCACCCCACCGCCCCCTTCTCCCCGCCCCAGCAATGTTCACCCCACCGCCCCCTTCCCCCTGCCCCAGCAATGTTCACCCCACCGCCCCTTCTCCCCGCCCCAGCAATGTTCACCCCAGCACCCCCCTTCCCCCCCGCCCCAGCAATGTTCATCCCACCACCCCCTTCCCCCCCCAGCAATGTTCACCCCCACCGCCACCTTCCCCCCCCAGCAATGTTCACCCCACTGCCATCTTCCCCCCCTGCAATGTTCACCCCACCGCCCCCTTCCCCACCCCGAGCAATGGTCACCCCCGCCGCCCCCTTCCCCGTCAGCAATTTTCACCCCACCGCCCCCTTCCCCCCCCAGCAATGTTCACCCCACGGCCCCCTTCCCCCCCCCAGCAATGTTCACCCCACCGCCCCTTTCCCCACCCCAGCAATGTTCAGCGGACCTCCCCCTTCCCGCCCAGAAATGTTCACCCCACCGTCCCCTTCCCCCCTAGCAATGTTCACACCCACCGCCCCCTTCCCCCACCCCAGCAATGTTCACACCCACCGGCCCCTTCCCCCACCCCTTCAATGTCCACCCCACTGCCCCCTCCCCCACCCCAGCAATGTTCACCCCCCACCGCCCCCCTTCCCCCCCAGCAATGTTCACCCCCACCGCCCCTTTCCCCACCCCAGCAATGTTCACCCCACCGCCCCCTTCCCCCGCCCCAGCAATGTTCACCTCACCACCCCCTTCCCCCCCCAGTAAAGTTCACCCCACCACCCCCTTCCCCCCCAGCAATGTTCACCCACCGCCGCATTCCCCACCCCAGCAATGTTCACCCCACCGCCCCCTTCCCCGCCAGCAATGTTCACCCCACCGCCCCTTTCCCCCACCCCAGCAATGTTCACCCCACCGCCCCCATCCCCCACCCGCCAGCAATGTTCACCCCACCGCCCCCTTCCCCCACCCTCCAGCAATGTTCACCCCCACTGCCCCCCTTCCCCCACCCTCCAGCAATGTTCACCCCCACCACCCCCTTCCCCCCACCCTCTCGCAATGTTCACCCCCACCGCCCCCCTTCCCCCCCAGCAATGTTCACCCCACTGCCCCCTTCCCCCCCGAGCAATGTTCACCCCACCGCCCCCTTCCCGCCCCAGCGATGTTCACCCCCACCGCCCCCTTCCCCCCCAGCAATGTTCACCCGACCACCCCCTTCCCCCCCAGCAATGTTCACCCCCACCGCCCCCTTTCCCCCACCCCAGCAATGTTCACCCCACGGCCCCCTTCCTCCACCCTCCAGCAATGTTCACCCCACCGCCACCTTCCCCCACCCTCCAGCAATGTTCACCCCACCGCCCCCTTCCCCCACCCCAAGCAATGTTCACCCCCACTGCCCTCTTCCACCCAGCAATGTTCACCCCACCGCCCCCTTCCCCCCCCAGCAATGTTCACACCCACCGCCCCCTTCCCCCCCGAATAATGTTCACCATACCGCCCCCTTCCCCCCCAGCAATGTTCACCCCCACCGCCCCCTACCCCCCCCAGCAATGTTCACAGCCACCTCCCCCTTCCCCCCCAGCAATGTTCACCCACCGCCGCCCTTCCCCACCCCCAGCAATGTTCACCCCGCCGCACCCTTCCCCGCCAGCAATGTTCACCCCACCGCCCCCCTTCCCCCCCACCAATATTCACCCAACCGCCTCCTTCCCCCACCCTCCAGCAATGTTCACCCCACCGCCCCCTTCCCCCACCCCCCAGCAATGTTCACCCCACCGCCCCCTTCTCTCCCGTGCAATGTTGACCCCCACCGCCCCCTTCCCCCCGCCCCAGCAATGTTCACCCCACCGCCCCCTACCCCCCCCAGAAATGTTCACCCCCACCGCCCCCTTCCTTCCCCCCAGCAATGTTCACCCCCACCGCCCCCTTCCCCCACCCCCAGCAATGTTCAACCCACTGCCCTCTTCCACCCAGCAATGTTCACCCCACCGCCTCCTTCCCCCCGAGCAATGTTCACCCCACCGCCCCCTTCTCCCCCAGCAATGTTCACCCCCACCGCCCCCTTCCCCCACCCCAGCCAATGTTCACCCCCACTGCCCTCTTCCACCCAGCAATGTTCACCCCCACCGCCTCCTTCCCCCCGAGCAATGTTCACCCCACCGCCCCCTACCCCCCCCCAGCAATGTTCACCCCACCACCCCCTTCCCCCCCGAACAATGTTCACCATACCGCCCCTTCCCCCCCAGCAATGTTCACCCCACCGCCCCCTGCCCCCCCAGCAATGTTCACCCCACCTCCCCCTTCCCCCCCCAGCAATGTTCACCCCACCGCCCCCTTCCCCCCCCAGAAATGTTCACCCCAGTTCCCCCTTCCCCCCAGCAATGTTCACCCCAGCGCCCCCTCCCCCCCCTAGCAATGTTCACCCCACCGCCCCCTTCCCCCCCACCTCCAGCAATGTTCACCCCACTGCCCCCTTCACCCCATCAGCAATGTTCACCCCACCGCCCCCTTCACCCCAGCAATGTTCACCCCACCGCCCCATTCCCCCCGCCCCAGCAATGTTCACCAACCACCCCCTTCTCCCATCCCAGCACTGTTCATCCCCACCGCCCCCTTCCCCCACCCTCCAGCAATGTTCTCCCCCACCACCCCCTTCCCCCACCCTCCAGCAATGTTCACCCCACCCGCCCCCCTTCCCCCCTAGCATTGTTCACCCCCACCGCGCCCTTCCCCCCCCCAGCAATGTTCACCCCAAAGCCCCCTTCCCCCCCCAGCAATGTTCACCCCACCGCCCCCCTTCCCCCTGCAGCAATGTTTCACCCCCCACCGCCCCCTTCCACCCCCCAGCAATGTTCACCCCCACCGCCCCCTTCCCCCTGCCCCAGCAATGTTCACCCCACCGCCCCCTTCCCCCACCCCAGCAATGTTCACCCCACCGCCCCCCTTCCCCGCCAGCAATGTTCACCCCCACCGCCCCTTTCCCCCACCCCCAGCAATGTTCACCCCACCGCCCCCCATCCCCCCACCCGCCAGCAATGTTCACCCCACCGCCCCCTTCCCCCACCCTCCAGCAATGTTCACCCCCACTGCCCCCCTTCCCCCACCCTCCAGCAATGTTCACCCCACCACCCCCTTCCCCCACCCTCTCGCAATGTTCACCCCACCGCCCCCTTCCCCCCCAGCAATGTTCACCCCCACTGCCCCCTTCCCCCCCAGCAATGTTCACCCCACCGCCCCCTTCCCCGCCCAGCGATGTTCACCCCCACCGCCCCCTTCCCCCCCAGCAATGTTCACCCGACCACCCCCTTCCCCCCCCAGCAATGTTCACCCCACCGCCCCTTTCCCCCACCCCAGCAATGTTCACCCCACGGCCCCCTTCCTCCACCCTCCAGCAATGTTCACCCCACCGCCCCCTTCCCCCACCCTCCAGCAATGTTCACCCCACCGCCCCCTTCCCCCACCCCAAGCAATGTTCACCCCACTGCCCTCTTCCACCCAGCAATGTTCACCCCACCGCCCCCTTCCCCCCCCAGCAATGTTCACCCCACCGCCCCCTTCCCCCCGAATAATGTTCACCATACCGCCCCCTTCCCCCCCAGCAATGTTCACCCCACCGCCCCCTACCCCCCCAGCAATGTTCACGCCACCTCCCCCTTCCCCCCCAGCAATGTTCACCCACCGCCGCCTTCCCCACCCCCAGCAATGTTCACCCCGCCGCACCCTTCCCCGCCAGCAATGTTCACCCCACCGCCCCCTTCCCCCCCACCAATATTCACCCAACCGCCTCCTTCCCCCACCCTCCAGCAATGTTCACCCCACCGCCCCCTTCCCCCACCCCCCAGCAATGTTCACCCCACCGCCCCCTTCTCTCCCGTGCAATGTTGACCCCACCGCCCCCTTCCCCCCGCCCCAGCAATGTTCACCCCACCGCCCCCTACCCCCCCAGAAATGTTCACCCCACCGCCCCCTTCCTTCCCCCCAGCAATGTTCACCCCACCGCCCCCTTCCCCCACCCCAGCAATGTTCACCCCACTGCCCTCTTCCACCCAGCAATGTTCACCCCACCGCCTCCTTCCCCCCGAGCAATGTTCACCCCACCGCCCCCTTCCCCCCCCAGCAATGTTCACCCCACCGCCCCCTTCCCCCACCCCAGCAATGTTCACCCCACTGCCCTCTTCCACCCAGCAATGTTCACCCCACCGCCTCCTTCCCCCCGAGCAATGTTCACCCCACCGCCCCCTACCCCCCCCCAGCAATGTTCACCCCACCGCCCCCTTCCCCCCCGAACAATGTTCACCATACCGCCCCTTCCCCCCCAGCAATGTTCACCCCACCGCCCCCTGCCCCCCCAGCAATGTTCACCCCCACCTCCCCCTTCCCCCCCCAGCAATGTTCACCCCACCGCCCCCTTCCCCCCCCAGAAATGTTCACCCCAGTTCCCCCTTCCCCCCAGCAATGTTCACCCCAGCGCCCCCTCCCCCCCTAGCAATGTTCACCCCACCGCCCCCTTCCCCCCCACCCCCAGCAATGTTCACCCCACTGCCCCCTTCACCCCATCAGCAATGTTCACCCCACCGCCCCCTTCACCCCAGCAATGTTCACCCCACCGCCCCCTTCCCCCCGCCCCAGCAATGTTCACCAACCACCCCCTTCTCCCATCCCAGCACTGTTCATCCCCACCGCCCCCTTCCCCCACCCTCCAGCAATGTTCTCCCCACCACCCCCTTCCCCCACCCTCCAGCAATGTTCACCCCAACGCCCCCTTCCCCCCTAGCATTGTTCACCCCACCGCGCCCTTCCCCCCCCCCAGCAATGTTCACCCCAAAGCCCCCTTCCCCCCCCAGCAATGTTCACCCCACCGCCCCTTTCCCCCACCCCAGCAATGTTCACCCCACGGCCCCCTTCCTCCACCCTCCAGCAATGTTCACCCCACCGCCCCCTTCCCCCACCCTCCAGCAATGTTCACCCCACCGCCCCCTTCCCCCACCCCAAGCAATGTTCACCCCACTGCCCTCTTCCACCCAGCAATGTTCACCCCACCGCCCCCTTCCCCCCCCAGCAATGTTCACCCCCACCGCCCCCTTCCCCCCGAATAATGTTCACCATACCGCCCCCTTCCCCCCCAGCAATGTTCACCCCACCGCCCCCTACCCCCCCAGCAATGTTCACGCCACCTCCCCCTTCCCCCCCAGCAATGTTCACCCCACCGCCGCCTTCCCCACCCCCAGCAATGTTCACCCCGCCGCACCCTTCCCCGCCAGCAATGTTCACCCCACCGCCCCCTTCCCCCCCACCAATATTCACCCAACCGCCTCCTTCCCCCACCCTCCAGCAATGTTCACCCCACCGCCCCCTTCCCCCACCCCCCAGCAATGTTCACCCCACCGCCCCCTTCTCTCCCGTGCAATGTTGACCCCACCGCCCCCTTCCCCCCGCCCCAGCAATGTTCACCCCACCGCCCCCTACCCCCCCAGAAATGTTCACCCCACCGCCCCCTTCCTTCCCCCCAGCAATGTTCACCCCACCGCCCCCTTCCCCCACCCCAGCAATGTTCACCCCACTGCCCTCTTCCACCCAGCAATGTTCACCCCACCGCCTCCTTCCCCCCGAGCAATGTTCACCCCACCGCCCCCTTCCCCCCCCAGCAATGTTCACCCCACCGCCCCCTTCCCCCACCCCAGCAATGTTCACCCCCACTGCCCTCTTCCACCCAGCAATGTTCACCCCACCGCCTCCTTCCCCCCGAGCAATGTTCACCCCACCGCCCCCTACCCCCCCCAGCAATGTTCACCCCACCGCCCCCTTCCCCCCCGAACAATGTTCACCATACCGCCCCTTCCCCCCCAGCAATGTTCACCCCACCGCCCCCTGCCCCCCCAGCAATGTTCACCCCACCTCCCCCTTCCCCCCCCAGCAATGTTCACCCCACCGCCCCCTTCCCCCCCCAGAAATGTTCACCCCAGTTCCCCCTTCCCCCCAGCAATGTTCACCCCAGCGCCCCCTCCCCCCCTAGCAATGTTCACCCCACCGCCCCCTTCCCCCCCACCCCCAGCAATGTTCACCCCACTGCCCCCTTCACCCCATCAGCAATGTTCACCCCACCGCCCCCTTCACCCCAGCAATGTTCACCCCACCGCCCCCTTCCCCCCGCCCCAGCAATGTTCACCAACCACCCCCCTTCTCCCATCCCAGCACTGTTCATCCCACCGCCCCCTTCCCCCACCCTCCAGCAATGTTCTCCCCACCACCCCCTTCCCCCACCCTCCAGCAATGTTCACCCCAACGCCCCCTTCCCCCCTAGCATTGTTCACCCCACCGCGCCCTTCCCCCCCCCCAGCAATGTTCACCCCCAAAGCCCCCTTCCCCCCCCAGCAATGTTCACCCCACCGCCCCCTTCCCCCTGCAGCAATGTTCACCCCACCGCCCCCTTCCACCCCCCAGCAATGTTCACCCCACCGCCCCCTTCCCCCTGCCCCAGCAATGTTCACCCCACCGCCCCCTTCCCCCACCCCAGCAATGTTCACCCCACCGCCCCCTTCTCCGCCAGCAATGTTCACCCCACCGCCCCTTTCCCCCACCCCCGCAATGTTCACCCCCACCGCCCCCATCCCCCACCCGCCAGCAATGTTCACCCCACCGCCCCCTTCCCCCACCCTCCAGCAATGTTCACCCCACTGCCCCCTTCCCCCACCCTCCAGCAATGTTCACCCCACCACCCCCTTCCCCCACCCTCTCGCAATGTTCACCCCACCGCCCCCTTCCCCCCCAGCAATGTTCACCCCACTGCCCCCTTCCCCCCCAGCAATGTTCACCCCACCGCCCCCTTCCCGCCCAGCGATGTTCACCCCACCGCCCCCTTCCCCCCCAGCAATGTTCACCCGACCACCCCCTTCCCCCCCCAGCAATGTTCACCCCACCGCCCCTTTCCCCCACCCCAGCAATGTTCACCCCACGGCCCCCTTCCTCCACCCTCCAGCAATATTCACCCCACCGCCCCCTTCCCCCACCCTCCAGCAATGTTCACCCCACCGCCCCCTTCCCCCACCCCAAGCAATGTTCACCCCACTGCCCTCTTCCACCCAGCAATGTTCACCCCACCGCCCCCTTCCCCCCCCAGCAATGTTCACCCCACCGCCCCCTTCCCCCCCGAATAATGTTCACCATACCGCCCCCTTCCCCCCCAGCAATGTTCACCCCACCGCCCCCTACCCCCCCCAGCAATGTTCACGCCACCTCCCCCTTCCCCCCCAGCAATGTTCACCCACCGCCGCCTTCCCCACCCCCAGCAATGTTCACCCCGCCGCACCCTTCCCCGCCAGCAATGTTCACCCCACCGCCCCCTTCCCCCCCACCAATATTCACCCAACCGCCTCCTTCCCCCACCCTCCAGCAATGTTCACCCCACCGCCCCCTTCCCCCACCCCCCTGCAATGTTCACCCCACCGCCCCCTTCTCTCCCGTGCAATGTTGACCCCACCGCCCCCTTCCCCCCGCCCCAGCAATGTTCACCCCACCGCCCCCTACCCCCCCAGAAATGTTCACCCCACCGCCCCCTTCCTTCCCCCCAGCAATGTTCACCCCACCGCCCCCTTCCCCCACCCCAGCAATGTTCACCCCACTGCCCTCTTCCACCCAGCAATGTTCACCCCACCGCCTCCTTCCCCCCGAGCAATGTTCACCCCACCGCCCCCTTCCCCCCCCAGCAATGTTCACCCCACCGCCCCCTTCCCCCACCCCAGCAATGTTCACCCCACTGCCCTCTTCCACCCAGCAATGTTCACCCCACCGCCTCCTTCCCCCCGAGCAATGTTCACCCCACCGCCCCCTACCCCCCCCAGCAATGTTCACCCCACCACCCCCTTCCCCCCCGAACAATGTTCACCATACCGCCCCTTCCCCCCCAGCAATGTTCACCCCCACCGCCCCCTGCCCCCCCAGCAATGTTCACCCCACCTCCCCCTTCCCCCCCCAGCAATGTTCACCCCACCGCCCCCTTCCCCCCCCAGAAATGTTCACCCCAGTTCCCCCTTCCCCCCAGCAATGTTCACCCCAGCGCCCCCTCCCCCCCTAGCAATGTTCACCCCACCGCCCCCTTCCCCCCCACCCCCAGCAATGTTCACCCCACTGCCCCCTTCACCCCATCAGCAATGTTCACCCCACCGCCCCCTTCACCCCAGCAATGTTCACCCCACCGCCCCCTTCCCCCCGCCCCAGCAATGTTCACCAACCACCCCCTTCTCCCATCCCAGCACTGTTCATCCCACCGCCCCCTTCCCCCACCCTCCAGCAATGTTCTCCCCACCACCCCCTTCCCCCACCCTCCAGCAATGTTCACCCCACCGCCCCCTTCCCCCCTAGCATTGTTCACCCCACCGCGCCCTTCCCCCCCCCAGCAATGTTCACCCCAAAGCCCCCTTCCCCCCCCAGCAATGTTCACCCCACCGCCCCGTTCCCCCTGCAGCAATGTTCACCCCCACCGCCCCCTTCCACCCCCCAGCAATGTTCACCCCAACGCCCCCTTCCCCCTGCCCCAGCAATGTTCACCCCCACCGCCCCCTTCCCCCACCCCAGCAATGTTCACCCCACCGCCCCCTTCCCCGCCAGCAATGTTCACCCCCACCGCCCCTTTCCCCCACCCCAGCAATGTTCACCCCACCGCCCCCATCCCCCACCCGCCAGCAATGTTCACCCCACCGCCCCCTTCCCCCACCCTCCAGCAATGTTCACCCCACTGCCCCCTTCCCCCACCCTCCAGCAATGTTCACCCCCACCGCCCCCTTCCCCCACCCTCTCGCAATGTTCACCCCACCGCCCCCTTCCCCCCCAGCAATGTTCACCCCACTGCCCCCTTCCCCCCCAGCAATGTTCACCCCACCGCCCCCTTCCCGCCCAGCGATGTTCACCCCACCGCCCCCTTCCCCCCCAGCAATGTTCACCCGACCACCCCCTTCCCCCCCAGCAATGTTCACCCCACCGCCCCTTTCCCCCACCCCAGCAATGTTCACCCCACGGCCCCCTTCCTCCACCCTCCAGCAATGTTCACCCCACCGCCCCCTTCCCCCACCCTCCAGCAATGTTCACCCCACCGCCCCCTTCCCCCACCCCAAGCAATGTTCACGCCACTGCCCTCTTCCACCCAGCAATGTTCACCCCACCGCCCCCTTCCCCCCCCAGCAATGTTCACCCCACCGCCCCCTTCCCCCCCGAACAATGTTCACCATACCGCCCCCTTCCTCCCCAGCAATGTTCACCCCACCGCCCCCTACCCCCCCCAGCAATGTTCACGCCACCTCCCCCTTCCCCCCCAGCAATGTTCACCCACCGCCGCCTTCCCCACCCCCAGCAATGTTCACCCCCGCCGCACCCTTCCCCGCCAGCAATGTTCACCCCACCGCCCCCTACCCCCCCAGAAATGTTCACCCCACCGCCCCCTTCCCCCCCCAGAAATGTTCACCCCAGTTCCCCCTTCCCCCCAGCAATGTTCACCCCAGCGCCCCCTCCCCCCCTAGCAATGTTCACCCCACCGCCCCCTTCCCCCCCTCCCCAGCAATGTTCACCCCCACTGCCCCCTTCACCCCATCAGCAATGTTCACCCCACCGCCCCCTTCACCCCAGCGATGTTCACCCCCACCGCCCCCTTCCCCCCGCCCCAGCAATGTTCACCAACCACCCCCTTCTCCCATCCCAGCACTGTTCATCCCACCGCCCCCTTCCCCCACCCTCCAGCAATGTTCTCCCCACCACCCCCTTCCCCCACCCTCCAGCAATGTTCACCCCACCGCCCCCTTCCCCCCTAGCATTGTTCACCCCACCGCGCCCTTCCCCCCCCCAGCAATGTTCACCCCCAAAGCCCCCTTCCCCCCCCAGCAATGTTCACCCCACCGCCCCCTTCCCCCTGCAGCAATGTTCACCCCACCGCCCCCTTCCACCCCCCAGCAATGTTCACCCCAACGCCCCCTTCCCCCTGCCCCAGCAATGTTCACCCCACCGCCCCCTTCCCCCACCCCAGCAATGTTCACCCCCACCGCCCCCTTCCCCGCCAGCAATGTTCACCCCACCGCCCCTTTCCCCCACCCCAGCAATGTTCACCCCACCGCCCCCATCCCCCACCCGCCAGCAATGTTCACCCCACCGCCCCCTTCCCCCACCCTCCAGCAATGTTCACCCCACTGCCCCCTTCCCCCACCCTCCAGCAATGTTCACCCCACCGCCCCCTTCCCCACCCTCTCGCAATGTTCACCCCACCGCCCCCTTCCCCCCCAGCAATGTTCACCCCACTGCCCCCTTCCCCCCCAGCAATGTTCACCCCACCGCCCCCTTCCCGCCCAGCGATGTTCACCCCACCGCCCCCTTCCCCCCCAGCAATGTTCACCCGACCACCCCCTTCCCCCCCAGCAATGTTCACCCCACCGCCCCTTTCCCCCACCCCAGCAATGTTCACCCCACGGCCCCCTTCCTCCACCCTCCAGCAATGTTCACCCCACCGCCCCCTTCCCCCACCCTCCAGCAATGTTCACCCCACCGCCCCCTTCCCCCACCCCAAGCAATGTTCACGCCACTGCCCTCTTCCACCCAGCAATGTTCACCCCACCGCCCCCTTCCCCCCCAGCAATGTTCACCCCACCGCCCCCTTCCCCCCGAACAATGTTCACCATACCGCCCCCTTCCTCCCCAGCAATGTTCACCCCACCGCCCCCTACCCCCCCCAGCAATGTTCACGCCACCTCCCCCTTCCCCCCCAGCAATGTTCACCCACCGCCGCCTTCCCCACCCCCAGCAATGTTCACCCCGCCGCACCCTTCCCCGCCAGCAATGTTCACCCCACCGCCCCCTACCCCCCCAGAAATGTTCACCCCACCGCCCACTTCCTTCCCCCCAGCAATGTTCACCCCACTGCCCTCTTCCACCCAGCAATGTTCACCCCACCGCCTCCTTCCCCCCGAGCAATGTTCACCCCACCGCCCCCTTCCCCCCCCAGCAATGTTCACCGCACCGCCCCCTTCCCCCACCTCAGCAATGTTCACCCCACTGCCCTCTTCCACCCAGCAATGTTCACCCCACCGCCTCCTTCCCCCCGAGCAATGTTCACCCCACCGCCCCCTAACCCCCCCAGCAATGTTCACCCCACCGCCCCCTTCCCCCCCGAACAATGTTCACCATACCGCCCCTTCCCCCCCAGCAATGTTCACCCCACCGCCCCCTGCCCCCCCAGCAATGTTCACCCCACCTCCCCCTTCCCCCCCCCAGCAATGTTCACCCCACCGCCCCCTTCCCCCCCCTGAAATGTTCACCCCAGTTCCCCCTTCCCCCCAGCAATGTTCTCCCCAGCGCCCCCTCCCCCCCAGCAATGTTCACCCCACCGCCCCCTTCCCCCCCACCCCCAGCAATGTTCTCCCCACTGCCCCCTTCACCCCATCAGCAATGTTCACCCCACCGCCCCCTTCACCCCAGCAATGTTCACCCCACCGCCCCCTTCCCCCCGCCCCAGCAATGTTCACCAACCGCCCCCTTCCCCCACCCCAGCACTGTTCATCCCACCGCCCACTTCCCCCACCCTCCAGCAATGTTCTCCCCACCACCCCCTTCCCCCACCCTCCAGCAATGTTCACCCCACCGCCCCCTTCCCCGCAAGCATTGTTCACCCCACCGCGCCCTTCCCCCCCCCAGCAATGTTCACCCCAAAGCCCCCTTCCCCCCCCAGCAATGTTCACCCCACCGCCCCCTTCCCCCTGCAGCAATGTTCACTCCACCGCCCCCTTCCACCCCTCAGCAATGTTCACCCCACCGCCCCCTTCCCCCACCCCAGCAATGTTCACCCCACCGCCCCCTTCCCCGCCAGCAATGTTCACCCCACCACCCCCTTCCCCCCGCCCCAGCAATGTTCACCCCACCGGCCCCATCCCCCCCAGCAATGTTTACCCCACCGCCACCTTCCCCCCCCAGCAATGTTCACCCCACCGGCCCCTTTCCCCCCCAGCAATGTTCAACCGACCTCCCCCTTGCCCCCCCAGCAATGTTCACCCCACCGCCCCTTCCCCCACCCCAGCAATGTTCACCCCACTGCCCCCTTCCCCCACCCCAGCAATGTTCACCCCACTGCCCCCTTCCCCCCCAGCAATGTTCACCCACCGCCGCCTTCCCCACCCCCTGCAATGTTCACCCCGCCGTTCCCTTCCCCGCCAGCAATGTTCACCCCACCGCCCCCTTCCCCCCCACCAATATTCACCCCACCGCCTCCTTCCCCCACCCTCCAGCAATGTTCACCCCACCGCCCCCTTCCCCCACCCCCCAGCAATGTTCACCCCACCGCCCCCTTCCCCCCCACAGCAATGTTCACCCCGCCGCCCGCTTCCCCCCGAGCAATGTTCACCCCACCGCCCCTTTCCCCCACCCCAGCAATGTTCACCCCACCGCCCCCTTCCCCCACCCTCCAGCAATGTTCACCCCACCGCCCCCTTCCCCCACCCTCCAGCAATGTTCACCCCACTGCCCCCTTCCCCCACCCTCCAGCAATGTTCACCCCACCGCCCCCTTCCCCACCCTCTCGCAATGTTCACCCCACCGCCCCCTTCCCCCCCAGCAATGTTCACCCCACTGCCCCCTTCCCCCCCAGCAATGTTCACCCCACCGCCCCCTTCCCGCCCAGCGATGTTCACCCCACCGCCCCCTTCCCCCCCAGCAATGTTCACCCGACCACCCCCTTCCCCCCCAGCAATGTTCACCCCACCGCCCCTTTCCCCCACCCCAGCAATGTTCACCCCACGGCCCCCTTCCTCCACCCTCCAGCAATGTTCACCCCCACCGCCCCCTTCCCCCACCCCAAGCAATGTTCACGCCACTGCCCTCTTCCACCCAGCAATGTTCACCCCACCGCCCCCTTCCCCCCCCAGCAATGTTCACCCCACCGCCCCCTTCCCCCCCGAACAATGTTCACCATACCGCCCCCTTCCTCCCCAGCAATGTTCACCCCACCGCCCCCTACCCCCCCCAGCAATGTTCACGCCACCTCCCCCTTCCCCCCCAGCAATGTTCACCCACCGCCGCCTTCCCCACCCCCAGCAATGTTCACCCCGCCGCACCCTTCCCCGCCAGCAATGTTCACCCCACCGCCCCCTACCCCCCCAGAAATGTTCACCCCACCGCCCACTTCCTTCCCCCCAGCAATGTTCACCCCACTGCCCTCTTCCACCCAGCAATGTTCACCCCACCGCCTCCTTCCCCCCGAGCAATGTTCACCCCACCGCCCCCTTCCCCCCCCAGCAATGTTCACCCCACCGCCCCCTTCCCCCACCTCAGCAATGTTCACCCCACTTCCCTCTTCCACCCAGCAATGTTCACCCCACCGCCTCCTTCCCCCCGAGCAATGTTCACCCCACCGCCCCCTACACCCCCCAGCAATGTTCACCCCACCGCCCCCTTCCCCCCCGAACAATGTTCACCATACCGCCCCTTCCCCCCCAGCAATGTTCACCCCCACCGCCCCCTGCCCCCCCAGCAATGTTCACCCCACCTCCCCCTTCCCCCCCTCAGCAATGTTCACCCCACCGCCCCCTTCCCCCCCCAGCAATGTTCACCCCACCGCCCCCTTCCCCCACCTCAGCAATGTTCACCCCACTGCCCTCTTCCACCCAGCAATGTTCACCCCACCGCCTCCTTCCCCCCGAGCAATGTTCACCCCACCGCCCCCTACCCCCCCCAGCAATGTTCACCCCACCGCCCCCTTCCCCCCCGAACAATGTTCACCATACCGCCCCTTCCCCCCAGCAATGTTCACCCCACCGCCCCCTGCCCCCCCAGCAATGTTCACCCCACCTCCCCCTTCCCCCCCCAGCAATGTTCACCCCACCGCCCCCTTCCCCCCCCAGAAATGTTCACCCCAGTTCCCCCTTCCCCCCAGCAATGTTCACCCCCAGCGCCCCCTCCCCCCCTAGCAATGTTCACCCCACCGCCCCCTTCCCCCCCACCCCCAGCAATGTTCACCCCACTGCCCCCTTCACCCCATCAGCAATGTTCACCCCACCGCCCCCTTCACCCCAGCAATGTTCACCCCACCGCCCCCTTCCCCCCGCCCCAGCAATGTTCACCAACCACCCCCTTCTCCCATCCCAGCACTGTTCATCCCACCGCCCCCTTCCCCCACCCTCCAGCAATGTTCTCCCCACCACCCCCTTCGCCCACCCTCCAGCAATGTTCACCCCACCGCCCCCTTCCCCCCTAGCATTGTTCACCCCACCGCGCCCTTCCCCCCCCCAGCAATGTTCACCCCAAAGCCCCCTTCCCCCCCCAGCAATGTTCACCCCACCGCCCCGTTCCCCCTGCAGCAATGTTCACCCCACCGCCCCCTTCCACCCCCCAGCAATGTTCACCCCAACGCCCCCTTCCCCCTGCCCCAGCAATGTTCACCCCACCGCCCCCTTCCCCCACCCCAGCAATGTTCACCCCACCGCCCCCTTCCCCGCCAGCAATGTTCACCCCACCGCCCCTTTCCCCCACCCCAGCAATGTTCACCCCACCGCCCCCATCCCCCACCCGCCAGCAATGTTCACCCCACCGCCCCCTTCCCCCACCCTCCAGCAATGTTCACCCCACTGCCCCCTTCCCCCACCCTCCAGCAATGTTCACCCCACCGCCCCCTTCCCCCACCCTCTCGCAATGTTCACCCCACCGCCCCCTTCCCCCCCAGCAATGTTCACCCCACTGCCCCCTTCCCCCCCAGCAATGTTCACCCCACCGCCCCCTTCCCGCCCAGCGATGTTCACCCCACCGCCCCCTTCCCCCCCAGCAATGTTCACCCGACCACCCCCTTCCCCCCCAGCAATGTTCACCCCACCGCCCCTTTCCCCCACCCCAGCAATGTTCACCCCACGGCCCCCTTCCTCCACCCTCCAGCAATGTTCACCCCACCGCCCCCTTCCCCCACCCTCCAGCAATGTTCACCCCACCGCCCCCTTCCCCCACCCCAAGCAATGTTCACGCCACTGCCCTCTTCCACCCAGCAATGTTCACCCCACCGCCCCCTTCCCCCCCCAGCAATGTTCACCCCACCGCCCCCTTCCCCCCCGAACAATGTTCACCATACCGCCCCCTTCCTCCCCAGCAATGTTCACCCCACCGCCCCCTACCCCCCCCAGCAATGTTCACGCCACCTCCCCCTTCCCCCCCAGCAATGTTCACCCACCGCCGCCTTCCCCACCCCCAGCAATGTTCACCCCGCCGCACCCTTCCCCGCCAGCAATGTTCACCCCACCGCCCCCTACCCCCCCAGAAATGTTCACCCCACCGCCCCCTTCCCCCCCCAGAAATGTTCACCCCAGTTCCCCCTTCCCCCCAGCAATGTTCACCCCAGCGCCCCCTCCCCCCCTAGCAATGTTCACCCCACCGCCCCCTTCCCCCCCTCCCCAGCAATGTTCACCCCACTGCCCCCTTCACCCCATCAGCAATGTTCACCCCACCGCCCCCTTCACCCCAGCGATGTTCACCCCACCGCCCCCTTCCCCCCGCCCCAGCAATGTTCACCAACCACCCCCTTCTCCCATCCCAGCACTGTTCATCCCACCGCCCCCTTCCCCCACCCTCCAGCAATGTTCTCCCCACCACCCCCTTCCCCCACCCTCCAGCAATGTTCACCCCACCGCCCCCTTCCCCCCTAGCATTGTTCACCCCACCGCGCCCTTCCCCCCCCCAGCAATGTTCACCCCAAAGCCCCCTTCAACCCCCAGCAATGTTCACCCCACCGCCCCCTTCCCCCTGCAGCAATGTTCACCCCACCGCCCCCTTCCACCCCCCAGCAATGTTCACCCCAACGCCCCCTTCCCCCTGCCCCAGCAATGTTCACCCCACCGCCCCCTTCCCCCACCCCAGCAATGTTCACCCCACCGCCCCCTTCCCCGCCAGCAATGTTCACCCCACCGCCCCTTTCCCCCACCCCAGCAATGTTCACCCCACCGCCCCCATCCCCCACCCGCCAGCAATGTTCACCCCACCGCCCCCTTCCCCCACCCTCCAGCAATGTTCACCCCACTGCCCCCTTCCCCCACCCTCCAGCAATGTTCACCCCACCGCCCCCTTCCCCACCCTCTCGCAATGTTCACCCCACCGCCCCCTTCCCCCCCAGCAATGTTCACCCCACTGCCCCCTTCCCCCCCAGCAATGTTCACCCCACCGCCCCCTTCCCGCCCAGCGATGTTCACCCCACCGCCCCCTTCCCCCCCAGCAATGTTCACCCGACCACCCCCTTCCCCCCCAGCAATGTTCACCCCACCGCCCCTTTCCCCCACCCCAGCAATGTTCACCCCACGGCCCCCTTCCTCCACCCTCCAGCAATGTTCACCCCACCGCCCCCTTCCCCCACCCTCCAGCAATGTTCACCCCACCGCCCCCTTCCCCCACCCCAAGCAATGTTCACGCCACTGCCCTCTTCCACCCAGCAATGTTCACCCCACCACCCCCTTCCCCCCCCAGCAATGTTCACCCCACCGCCCCCTTCCCCCCGAACAATGTTCACCATACCGCCCCCTTCCTCCCCAGCAATGTTCACCCCACCGCCCCCTACCCCCCCCAGCAATGTTCACGCCACCTCCCCCTTCCCCCCCAGCAATGTTCACCCACCGCCGCCTTCCCCACCCCCAGCAATGTTCACCCCGCCGCACCCTTCCCCGCCAGCAATGTTCACCCCACCGCCCCCTACCCCCCCCAGAAATGTTCACCCCACCGCCCACTTCCTTCCCCCCAGCAATGTTCACCCCACTGCCCTCTTCCACCCAGCAATGTTCACCCCACCGCCTCCTTCCCCCCGAGCAATGTTCACCCCACCGCCCCCTTCCCCCCCCAGCAATGTTCACCGCACCGCCCCCCTTCCCCCACCTCAGCAATGTTCACCCCACTGCCCTCTTCCACCCAGCAATGTTCACCCCACCGCCTCCTTCCCCCCGAGCAATGTTCACCCCACCGCCCCCTACCCCCCCCAGCAATGTTCACCCCACCGCCCCCTTCCCCCCCGAACAATGTTCACCATACCGCCCCTTCCCCCCCAGCAATGTTCACCCCACCGCCCCCTGCCCCCCCAGCAATGTTCACCCCACCTCCCCCTTCCCCCCCCCAGCAATGTTCACCCCACCGCCCCCTTCCCCCCCCCTGAAATGTTCACCCCAGTTCCCCCTTCCCCCCAGCAATGTTCTCCCCAGCGCCCCCTCCCCCCCAGCAATGTTCACCCCACCGCCCCCTTCCCCCCCACCCCCCAGCAATGTTCTCCCCACTGCCCCCTTCACCCCATCAGCAATGTTCACCCCACCGCCCCCTTCACCCCAGCAATGTTCACCCCACCGCCCCCTTCCCCCCGCCCCAGCAATGTTCACCAACCGCCCCCTTCCCCCACCCCAGCACTGTTCATCCCACCGCCCACTTCCCCCACCCTCCAGCAATGTTCTCCCCACCACCCCCTTCCCCCACCCTCCAGCAATGTTCACCCCACCGCCCCCTTCCCCGCAAGCATTGTTCACCCCACCGCGCCCTTCCCCCCCCCAGCAATGTTCACCCCAAAGCCCCCTTCCCCCCCCAGCAATGTTCACCCCACCGCCCCCTTCCCCCTGCAGCAATGTTCACTCCACCGCCCCCTTCCACCCCTCAGCAATGTTCACCCCACCGCCCCCTTCCCCCACCCCAGCAATGTTCACCCCACCGCCCCCTTCCCCGCCAGCAATGTTCACCCCACCACCCCCTTCCCCCCGCCCCAGCAATGTTCACCCCACCGGCCCCATCCCCCCCAGCAATGTTTACCCCACCGCCACCTTCCCCCCCCAGCAATGTTCACCCCACCGGCCCCTTTCCCCCCCAGCAATGTTCAACCGACCTCCCCCTTGCCCCCCCAGCAATGTTCACCCCACCGCCCCTTCCCCCACCCCAGCAATGTTCACCCCACTGCCCCCTTCCCCCACCCCAGCAATGTTCACCCCACTGCCCCCTTCCCCCCCAGCAATGTTCACCCACCGCCGCCTTCCCCACCCCCTGCAATGTTCACCCCGCCGTTCCCTTCCCCGCCAGCAATGTTCACCCCACCGCCCCCTTCCCCCCCACCAATATTCACCCCACCGCCTCCTTCCCCCACCCTCCAGCAATGTTCACCCCACCGCCCCCTTCCCCCACCCCCCAGCAATGTTCACCCCACCGCCCCCTTCCCCCCCACAGCAATGTTCACCCCGCCGCCCGCTTCCCCCCGAGCAATGTTCACCCCACCGCCCCTTTCCCCCACCCCAGCAATGTTCACCCCACCGCCCCCTTCCCCCACCCTCCAGCAATGTTCACCCCACCGCCCCCTTCCCCCACCCTCCAGCAATGTTCACCCCACTGCCCCCTTCCCCCACCCTCCAGCAATGTTCACCCCACCGCCCCCTTCCCCACCCTCTCGCAATGTTCACCCCACCGCCCCCTTCCCCCCCAGCAATGTTCACCCCACTGCCCCCCTTCCCCCCCAGCAATGTTCACCCCACCGCCCCCTTCCCGCCCAGCGATGTTCACCCCACCGCCCCCTTCCCCCCCAGCAATGTTCACCCGACCACCCCCTTCCCCCCCAGCAATGTTCACCCCACCGCCCCTTTCCCCCACCCCAGCAATGTTCACCCCACGGCCCCCTTCCTCCACCCTCCAGCAATGTTCACCCCACCGCCCCCTTCCCCCACCCCAAGCAATGTTCACGCCACTGCCCTCTTCCACCCAGCAATGTTCACCCCACCGCCCCCTTCCCCCCCCAGCAATGTTCACCCCACCGCCCCCTTCCCCCCCGAACAATGTTCACCATACCGCCCCCTTCCTCCCCAGCAATGTTCACCCCACCGCCCCCTACCCCCCCCAGCAATGTTCACGCCACCTCCCCCTTCCCCCCCAGCAATGTTCACCCACCGCCGCCTTCCCCACCCCCAGCAATGTTCACCCCCGCCGCACCCTTCCCCGCCAGCAATGTTCACCCCACCGCCCCCTACCCCCCCAGAAATGTTCACCCCACCGCCCTCTTCCACCCAGCAATGTTCACCCCACCGCCTCCTTCCCCCCGAGCAATGTTCACCCCACCGCCCCCTTCCCCCCCCAGCAATGTTCACCCCACCGCCCCCTTCCCCCACCTCAGCAATGTTCACCCCACTTCCCTCTTCCACCCAGCAATGTTCACCCCACCGCCTCCTTCCCCCCGAGCAATGTTCACCCCACCGCCCCCTACCCCCCCCAGCAATGTTCACCCCACCGCCCCCTTCCCCCCCGAACAATGTTCACCATACCGCCCCTTCCCCCCCAGCAATGTTCACCCCACCGCCCCCTGCCCCCCCAGCAATGTTCACCCCACCTCCCCCTTCCCCCCCTCAGCAATGTTCACCCCACCGCCCCCTTCCCCCCCCAGCAATGTTCACCCCACCGCCCCCTTCCCCCACCTCAGCAATGTTCACCCCACTGCCCTCTTCCACCCAGCAATGTTCACCCCACCGCCTCCTTCCCCCCGAGCAATGTTCACCCCACCGCCCCCTACCCCCCCCAGCAATGTTCACCCCACCGCCCCCTTCCCCCCCGAACAATGTTCACCATACCGCCCCTTCCCCCCAGCAATGTTCACCCCACCGCCCCCTGCCCCCCCAGCAATGTTCACCCCACCTCCCCCTTCCCCCCCCCAGCAATGTTCACCCCACCGCCCCCTACCCCCCCCAGAAATGTTCACCCCTGTTCCCCCTTCCCCCCAGCAATGTTCTCCCCAGCGCCCCCTCCCCCCCAGCAATGTTCACCCCACCGCCCCCTTCCCCCCCACCCCCAGCAATGTTCTCCCCACTGCCCCCTTCACCCCATCAGCAATGTTCACCCCACCGCCCCCTTCACCCCAGCAATGTTCACCCCACCGCCCCCTTCCCCCCGCCCCAGCAATGTTCACCAACCGCCCCCTTCCCCCACCCCAGCACTGTTCATCCCACCGCCCCCTTCCCCCACCCTCCAGCAATGTTCTCCCCACCACCCCCTTCCCCCACCCTCCAGCAATGTTCACCCCACCGCCCCCTTCCCCCCAAGCATTGTTCACCCCACCGCGCCCTTCCCCCCCCCAGCAATGTTCACCCCAAAGCCCCCTTCCCCCCCCAGCAATGTTCACCCCACCGCCCCCTTCCCCCTGCAGCAATGTTCACTCCACCGCCCCCTTCCACCCCTCAGCAATGTTCACCCCACCGCCCCCTTCCCCCTGCCCCAGCAATGTTCACCCCAACGCCCCCTTCCCCCACCCCAGCAATGTTCACCCCACCGCCCCCTTCCCCGCCAGCAATGTTCACCCCACCACCCCCTTCCCCCCGCCCCAGCAATGTTCACCCCACCGGCCCCATCCCCCCCAGCAATGTTTACCCCACCGCCCCCTTCCCCCCCCAGCAATGTTCACCCCACCGGCCCCTTTCCCCCCCAGCAATGTTCAACCGACCTCCCCCTTGCCCCCCCAGCAATGTTCACACCACCGCCCCTTCCCCCACCCCAGCAATGTTCACCCCACTGCCCCCTTCCCCCACCCAAGCAATGTTCACCCCACTGCCCCCTTCCCCCCCAGCAATGTTCACCCACCGCCGCCTTCCCCACCCCCTGCAATGTTCACCCCGCCGTACCCTTCCCCGCCAGCAATGTTCACCCCACCGCCCCCTTCCCCCCCACCAATATTCACCCCACCGCCTCCTTCCCCCACCCTCCAGCAATGTTCACCCCACCGCCCCCTTCCCCCACCCCCCAGCAATGTTCACCCCACCGCCCCCTTCCCCCCCACAGCAATGTTCACCCCGCCGCCCGCTTCCCCCCGAGCAATGTTCACCCCACCGCCCCTTTCCCCCACCCCAGCAATGTTCACCCCACCGCCCCCTTCCCCCACCCTCCAGCAATGTTCACCCCACCGCCCCCTTCCCCCACCCTCCAGCAATGTTCACCCCCACTGCCCCCTTCCCCCACCCTCCAGCAATGTTCACCCCACCGCCCCCTTCCCCACCCTCTCGCAATGTTCAACCCACCGCCCCCTTCCCCCACAGCAATGTTCACCCCACTGCCCCCTTCCCCCCCAGCAATGTTCACCCCACCGCCCCCATCCCGCCCAGCGATGTTCACCCCACCGCCCCCTTCCCCCCCAGCAATGTTCACCCGACCACCCCCTTCCCCCCCAGCAATGTTCACCCCACCGCCCCTTTCCCCCACCCCAGCAATGTTCACCCCACGGCCCCCTTCCTCCACCCTCCAGCAATGTTCACCGCACCGCCCCCTTCCCCCACCCTCCAGCAATGTTCACCCCACCGCCCCCTTCCCCCACCCCAAGCAATGTTCACGCCACTGCCCTCTTCCACCCAGCAATGTTCACCCCACCGCCCCCTTCCCCCCCCAGCAATCTTCACCCCACCGCCCCCTTCCCCCCCGAACAATGTTCACCATACCGCCCCCTTCCTCCCCAGCAATGATCACCCCACCGCCCCCTACCCCCCCCAGCAATGTTCACGCCACCTCCCCCTTCCCCCCCAGCAATGTTCACCCACCGCCTCCTTCCCCACCCCCAGCAATGTTCACCCCGCCACACCCTTCCCCGCCAGCAATGTTCACCCCACCGCCCCCTACCCCCCCAGAAATGTTCACCCCCACCGCCCACTTCCTTCCCCCCAGCAATGTTCACCCCACTGCCCTCTTCCACCCAGCAATGTTCACCCCACCGCCTCCTTCCCCCCGAGCAATGTTCACCCCACCGCCCCCTTCCCCCCCCAGCAATGTTCACCCCACCGCCCCCATCCCCCACCTCAGCAATGTTCACCCCACTGCCCTCTTCCACCCAGCAATGTTCACCCCACCGCCTCCTTCCCCCCGAGCAATGTTCACCCCACCGCCCCCTACCCCCCCCAGCAATGTTCACCCCACCGCCCCCTTCCCCCCCGAACAATGTTCACCATACCGCCCCTTCCCCCCCAGCAATGTTCACCCCACCGCCCCCTGCCCCCCCAGCAATGTTCACCCCACCTCCCCCTTCCCCCCCCCAGCAATGTTCACCCCACCGCCCCCTTCCCCCCCCCAGAAATGTTCACCCCAGTTCCCCCTTCCCCCCAGCAATGTTCTCCCCAGCGCCCCCTCCTCCCCAGCAATGTTCACCCCACCGCCCCCTTCCCCCCCACCCCCAGCAATGTTCTCCCCACTGCCCCCTTCACCCCATCAGCAATGTTCACCCCACCGCCCCCTTCACCCCAGCAATGTTCACCCCACCGCCCCCTTCCCCCCGCCCCAGCAATGTTCATCAACCGCCCCCTTCCCCCACCCCTGCACTGTTCATCCCACCGCCCACTTCCCCCACCCTCCAGCAATGTTCTCCCCACCACCCCCTTCCCCCACCCTCCAGCAATGTTCACCCCACCGCCCCCTTCCCCCCAAGCATTGTTCACCCCACCGCGCCCTTCCCCCCCCCAGCAATGTTCACCCCAAAGCCCCCTTCCCCCCCCAGCAATGTTCACCCCACCGCCCCCTTCCCCCTGCAGCAATGTTCACTCCACCGCCCCCTTCCACCCCCCAGCAATGTTCACCCCACCGCCCCCTTCCCCCTGCCCCAGCAATGTTCACCCCCAACGCCCCCTTCCCCCACCCCAGCAATGTTCACCCCACCGCCCCCTTCCCCGCCAGCAATGTTCACCCCACCTCCCCCTTCCCCCCGCCCCAGCAATGTTCACCCCACCGGCCCCATCCCCCCCAGCAATGTTTACCCCACCGCCCCCTTCCCCCCCCAGCAATGTTCACCCCACCGGCCCCTTTCCCCCCCAGCAATGTTCAACCGACCTCCCCCTTGCCCCCCCAGCAATGTTCACCCCACCGCCCCTACCCCACCCCAGCAATGTTCACCCCACTGCCCCCTTCCCCCACCCCAGCAATGTTCACCCCCACTGCCCCCTTCCCCCCCAGCAATGTTCACCCACCGCCGCCTTCCCCACCCCCTGCAATGTTCACCCCGCCGTACCCTTCCCCGCCAGCAATGTTCACCCCACCGCCCCCTTCCCCCCCACCAATATTCACCCCACCGCCTCCTTCCCCCACCCTCCAGCAATGTTCACCCCACCGCCCCCTTCCCCCACCCCCCAGCAATGTTCACCCCACCGCCCCCTTCCCCCCCACAGCAATGTTCACCCCGCCGCCCGCTTCCCCCCGAGCAATGTTCACCCCACCGCCCCTTTCCCCCACCCCAGCAATGTTCACCCCCACCGCCCCCTTCCCCCACCCTCCAGCAATGTTCCCCACTGCCCCCTTCCCCCACCCTCCAGCAATGTTCACCCCATCGCCCCTTCCCCCACCCTCCAGCAATGTTCACCCCACCTCCCCCTTCCCCCACCCTCTACCAATGTTCACCCCACCGCCCCCTTCTCTCCCGTGCAATGTTGACCCCACCGCCCCCTTACCCCGCCCCAGCAATGTTCACCCCACCGCCCCCTACCCCCCCAGAAATGTTCACCCCACCGCCCCCTTCCTTCCCCCCAGCAATGTTCACCCCACCGCCCCCTTCCCCCACCCCAGCAATGTTCACCCCACTGCCCTCTTCCACCCAGCAATGTTCACCCCACTGCCTCCTTCGCCCCGAGCAATGTTCACCCCACTGCCCCCTTCCCCCCCAGCAATGTTCACCCCCACCGCCCCCTTCCCCCACCCCAGCAATGTTCACCCCACTGCCCTCTTCCACCCAGCAATGTTCACCCCACCGCCTCCTTGCCCCCGAGCAATGTTCACCCCACCGCCCCCTACCCCCCCCCCAGCAATGTTCACCCCACCGCCCCCTTCCCCCCCGAACAATGTTCACCATACCGCCCCTTCCCCCCCAGCAATGTTCACCCCACCGCCCCCTGCCCCCCCAGCAATGTTCACCCCACCTCCCCCTTCCCCCCCCCCAGCAATGTTCAGCCCACCGCCCCCTTCCCCCCCCAGAAATGTTCACCCCAGTTCCCCCTTCCCCCCCGCAATGTTCACCCCAGCGCCCCCTCCCACCCTAGCAATGTTCACCCCACCGCCCCCTTCCCCCCCACCCCACAATGTTCACCCCACTGCCCCCTTCACCCCATCAGCAATGTTCACCCCACCGCCCCCTTCACCCCAGCAATGTTCACCCCACCGCCCCCTTCCCCCCGCCCCAGCAATGTTCACCAACCGCCCCCTTCTCGAACCCCAGCACTGTTCATCCCACCGCCCCCTTCCCCTACCCTCCAGCAATGTTCTCCCCACCACCCCCTTCCCCCACCCTCCAGCAATGTTCACCCCACCGCCCCCTTCCCCCCTAGCATTGTTCACCCCACCGCGCCCTTCCCCCCCCAGCAATGTTCTCCCCAAAGCCCCCTTCTCCCCCCAGCAATGTTCACCCCACCGCCCCCTTCCCCCTGCAGCAATGTTCACCCCACCACCCCCTTCCACCCCCCAGCAATGTTCACCCCACCGCCCCCTTCCCCCTGCCCCAGCAATGTTCACCCCACCGCCCCCTTCCCCGCCAGCAATGTTCACCCCACCGCCCCTTTCCCCCACCCCAGCAATGTTCACCCCACCGCCCCCATCCCCCACCCTCCAGCAATGTTCACCCCACCGCCCCCTTCCCCCACCCTCCAGCAATGTTCACCCCACTGCCCCCTTCCCCCACCCTCCAGCAATGTTCACCCCACCGCCCCCTTCCCCCACCCTCTCGCAATGTTCACCCCACCGCCCCCTTCCCCCCCAGCAATGTTCACCCCACTGCCCCCTTCCCCCCCTGCAATGTTCACCCCACCGCCCCCTTCCTGCCCAGCGATGTTCACCCCACCGCCCGCTTCCCCCCCAGCAATGTTCACCCGACCACCCCCTTCCCCCCTCCCAGCTATGTTCACCCCACCGCCCACTTCCCCCCCCAGCAATGTTCACCCCACCGCCGTTTTCCCCCACCCCAGCAATGTTCACCCCACCGCCCCCTTCCTCCACCCTCCAGCAATGTTCACCCCACCGCCCCCTTCCCCCACCCCAAGCAATTTTCACCCCACTGCCCTCTTCCACCCAGCAATGTTCACCCCACCGCCCCCTTCCCCCCCGAACAATGTTCACCATACCGCCCCCTTCCCCCCAGCAATGTTCACCCCCACCGCCCCCTTCCCCCCCCAGCAATGTTCACCCCACCGCCCCCTTACCCCACCCTCCAGCAATGTTCATCCCTCCGCCCCCTTCAACCCCAGCAATGTTCACCCCACCGCCCCCTTCCCCCCCCCAGCAATGTTCACCCCCACCGCCCCTTCCCCCCCCAGCAATGTTCACCCCCACCGCCCCCTTCCCACCCCCAGAAATGTTCACCCACTGCCCCCTCCCCCCCCCAGCAATGTTCACCCCACCGCCCCCTTCCACCCCCCAGCAATGTTCACCCCCACTGCCCCCTTCCCCCCATCAGCAATGTTCACCCCACCGCCCCCTTCCCCCCAGCAATGTTCACCCCACCGCCCCTTTCCCCCACCCCAGCAATGTTCACCCCACCGCCCCCTTCCCCCACCCTCGAACAATGTTCACCCCACTGCCCCCTTCCCCCACCCTCCAGCAATTTTCACCCCATCGCCCCTTTCCCCCACCCTCCAGCAATGTTCACCCCACCGACCCCTTCCCCCACCCTCTAGCAATGTTCACCCCCACCGCCCCCTTCTCTCCCGTGCAATGTTGACCCCACCGCCCCCTTCCCCCCGCCCCAGCAATGTTCACCCCACTGTCCCCTACCCCCCCAGAAATGTTCACCCCCACCGCCCCCTTCCTTCCCCCCAGCAATGTTCACCCCCACCGCCCCCTTCCCCCACCCCAGCAATGTTCACCCCACTGCCCTCTTCCATCCAGCAATGTTCACCCCACCGCCTCCTTCCCCCCGAGCAATGTTCACCCCACCGCCCCCTTCCCCCCCCAGCAATGTTCACCCCACCGCCCCCTTCCCCCACCCCAGCAATGTTCACCCCACTGCCCTCTTCCACCCAGCAATGTTCACCCCACCGCCTCCTTCACCCCGAGCAATGTTCACCCCACCGCCCCCTACCCCCCCCAGCAATGTTCACCCCACCGCCCCCTTCCCCCCCGAACAATGTTCACCATACCGCCCCTTCCCCCCCAGCAATGTTCACCCCCACCGCCCCCTGCCCCCCCAGCAATGTTCACCCCACCTCCCCCTTCCCCCCCAGCAGTGTTCATCCCACCGCCCCCTTCCCCCACCCTCCAGCAATGTTCTCCCCACCACCCCCTTCCCCCACCCTCCAGCAATGTTCACCCCACCGCCCCCTTCCCCCCTAGCATTGTTCACCCCACCGCGCCCTCCCCCCCCCCAGCAATGTTCACCCCAAAGCCCCCCGCCCCCCCCAGCAATGTTCCCCACACATCCCCCTTCCCCCTGCAGCAATGTTCACCCCACCGCCCCCATCCCCCACCTCAGCAATGTTCACCCCACCGCCCCCTTCCCCCCCCAGAAATGTTCACCCCAGTTCCCCCTTCCCCCCAGCAATGTTCTCCCCAGCGCCCCCCTCCCCCCCAGCAATGTTCACCCCACCGCCCCCTTCCCCCCCACCCCCAGCAATGTTCTCCCCACTGCCCCCTTCACCCCATCAGCAATGTTCACCCCACCGCCCCCTTCACCCCAGCAATGTTCACCCCACCGCCCCCTTCCCCCCGCCCCAGCAATGTTCATCAACCGCCCCCTTCCCCCACCCCAGCACTGTTCATCCCACCGCCCACTTCCCCCACCCTCCAGCAATGTTCTCCCCACCACCCCCCTTCCCCCACCCTCCAGCAATGTTCACCCCACCGCCCCCTTCCCCCCAAGCATTGTTCACCCCACCGCGCCCTTCCCCCCCCCAGCAATGTTCACCCCAAAGCCCCCTTCCCCCCCCAGCAATGTTCACCCCCACCGCCCCCTTCCCCCTGCAGCAATGTTCACTCCACCGCCCCCTTCCACCCCCCAGCAATGTTCACCCCCACCGCCCCCTTCCCCCTGCCCCAGCAATGTTCACCCCAACGCCCCCTTCCCCCACCCCAGCAATGTTCACCCCACCGCCCCCTTCCCCGCCAGCAATGTTCACCCCCACCTCCCCCTTCCCCCCGCCCCAGCAATGTTCACCCCACCGGCCCCATCCCCCCCAGCAATGTTTACCCCACCGCCCCCTTCCCCCCCCAGCAATGTTCACCCCACCGGCCCCCTTCCCCCCCAGCAATGTTCAACCGACCTCCCCCTTGCCCCCCCAGCAATGTTCACCCCCACCGCCCCTACCCCACCCCAGCAATGTTCACCCCACTGCCCCCTTCCCCCACCCCCCTTCCCCCCCAGCAATGTTCACCCACCGCCGCCTTCCCCACCCCCTGCAATGTTCACCCCGCCGTACCCTTCCCCGCCAGCAATGTTCACCCCACCGCCCCCTTCCCCCCCACCAATATTCACCCCACCGCCTCCTTCCCCCACCCTCCAGCAATGTTCACCCCACCGCCCCCTTCCCCCACCCCCCAGCAATGTTCACCCCACCGCCCCCTTCCCCCCCACAGCAATGTTCACCCCGCCGCCCGCTTCCCCCCGAGCAATGTTCACCCCACCGCCCCTTTCCCCCACACCAGCAATGTTCACCCCACCGCCCCCTTCCCCCCCAGCAATGTTCACCCCACTGCCCCCTTCCCCCCCCTGCAATGTTCACCCCACCGCCCCCTTCCTGCCCAGCGATGTTCACCCCACCGCCCGCTTCCCCCCCCAGCAATGTTCACCCGACCACCCCCTTCCCCCCTCCCAGCTATGTTCACCCCACCGCCCACTTCCCCCCCAGCAATGTTCACCCCACCGCCGTTTTCCCCCACCCCAGCAATGTTCACCCCACCGCCCCCTTCCTCCACCCTCCAGCAATGTTCACCCCACCGCCCCCTTCCCCCACCCCAAGCAATTTTCACCCCACTGCCCTCTTCCACCCAGCAATGTTCACCCCCACCGCCCCCTTCCCCCCCGAACAATGTTCACCATACCGCCCCCTTCCCCCCAGCAATGTTCACCCCACCGCCCCCTTCCCCCCCCAGCAATGTTCACCCCACCGCCCCCTTACCCCACCCTCCAGCAATGTTCATCCCTCCGCCCCCCTTCAACCCCAGCAATGTTCACCCCACCGCCCCCTTCCCCCCCCCCAGCAATGTTCACCCCCACCGCCCCTTCCCCCCCAGCAATGTTCACCCCCACCGCCCCCTTCCACCCCCAGAAATGTTCACCCCACTGCCCCCTCCCCCCCCCAGCAATGTTCACCCCACCCGCCCCCTTCCACCCCCCAGCAATGTTCACCCCACTGCCCCCCTTCCCCCCATCAGCAATGTTCACCCCCACCGCCCCCTTCCCCCCAGCAATGTTCACCCCACCGCCCCTTTCCCCCACCCCAGCAATGTTCACCCCACCGCCCCCTTCCCCCACCCTCGAACAATGTTCACCCCACTGCCCCCTTCCCCCACCCTCCAGCAATTTTCACCCCATCGCCCCTTTCCCCCACCCTCCAGCAATGTTCACCCCACCGACCCCCTTCCCCCACCCTCTAGCAATGTTCACCCCCACCGCCCCCTTCTCTCCCGTGCAATGTTGACCCCACCGCCCCCTTCCCCCCGCCCCAGCAATGTTCACCCCACTGTCCCCTACCCCCCCAGAAATGTTCACCCCCACCGCCCCCTTCCTTCCCCCCAGCAATGTTCACCCCACCGCCCCCTTCCCCCACCCCAGCAATGTTCACCCCACTGCCCTCTTCCATCCAGCAATGTTCACCCCACCGCCTCCTTCCCCCCGAGCAATGTTCACCCCACCGCCCCCTTCCCCCCCCAGCAATGTTCACCCCACCGCCCCCTTCCCCCACCCCAGCAATGTTCACCCCACTGCCCTCTTCCACCCAGCAATGTTCACCCCACCGCCTCCTTCACCCCGAGCAATGTTCACCCCACCGCCCCCTACCCCCCCCAGCAATGTTCACCCCCACCGCCCCCTTCCCCCCCGAACAATGTTCACCATACCGCCCCTTCCCCCCCAGCAATGTTCACCCCCACCGCCCCCTGCCCCCCCAGCAATGTTCACCCCACCTCCCCCTTCCCCCCAGCAGTGTTCATCCCACCGCCCCCTTCCCCCACCCTCCAGCAATGTTCTCCCCACCACCCCCTTCCCCCACCCTCCAGCAATGTTCACCCCCACCGCCCCCTTCCCCCCTAGCATTGTTCACCCCCACCCGCGCCCTCCCCCCCCCCAGCAATGTTCACCCCAAAGCCCCCTTCCCCCCCCAGCAATGTTCCCCACACATCCCCCTTCCCCCTGCAGCAATGTTCACCCCACCGCCCCCCATCCCCCCACCTCAGCAATGTTCACCCCACCGCCCCCTTCCCCCCCCAGAAATGTTCACCCCAGTTCCCCCTTCCCCCCAGCAATGTTCTCCCCAGCGCCCCCTCCCCCCCAGCAATGTTCACCCCACCGCCCCCCTTCCCCCCCCACCCCCAGCAATGTTCTCCCCACTGCCCCCTTCACCCCATCAGCAATGTTCACCCCACCGCCCCCTTCACCCCAGCAATGTTCACCCCACCGCCCCCTTCCCCCCGCCCCAGCAATGTTCATCAACCGCCCCCTTCCCCCACCCCAGCACTGTTCATCCCCACCGCCCACTTCCCCCACCCTCCAGCAATGTTCTCCCCCACCACCCCCTTCCCCCACCCTCCAGCAATGTTCACCCCACCGCCCCCCTTCCCCCCAAGCATTGTTCACCCCACCGCGCCCTTCCCCCCCCCAGCAATGTTCACCCCAAAGCCCCCTTCCCCCCCCAGCAATGTTCACCCCACCGCCCCCTTCCCCCTGCAGCAATGTTCACTCCACCGCCCCCTTCCACCCCCCAGCAATGTTCACCCCACCGCCCCCTTCCCCCTGCCCCAGCAATGTTCACCCCAACGCCCCCTTCCCCCACCCCAGCAATGTTCACCCCACCGCCCCCTTCCCCGCCAGCAATGTTCACCCCCACCTCCCCCTTCCCCCCGCCCCAGCAATGTTCACCCCCACCGGCCCCATCCCCCCCAGCAATGTTTACCCCACCGCCCCCTTCCCCCCCCAGCAATGTTCACCCCCACCGGCCCCTTTCCCCCCCAGCAATGTTCAACCGACCTCCCCCTTGCCCCCCCAGCAATGTTCACCCCACCGCCCCTATCCCACCCCAGCAATGTTCACCCCACTGCCCCCTTCCCCCACCCCAGCAATGTTCACCCCACTGCCCCCTTCCCCCCCAGCAATGTTCACCCACCGCCGCCTTCCCCACCCCCTGCAATGTTCACCCCGCCGTACCCTTCCCCGCCAGCAATGTTCACCCCACCGCCCCCTTCCCCCCCCACCAATATTCACCCCACCGCCTCCTTCCCCCACCCTCCAGCAATGTTCACCCCACCGCCCCCTTCCCCCACCCCCCAGCAATGTTCACCCCACCGCCCCTTCCCCCCCACAGCAATGTTCACCCCGCCGCCCGCTTCCCCCGAGCAATGTTCACCCCACCGCCCCTTTCCCCCACACCAGCAATGTTCACCCCCACGCCCCCTTCCCCCACCCTCCAGCAATGTTCACCCCACTGCCCCCTTCCCCCACCCTCCAGCAATGTTCACCCCATCGCCCCTTCCCCCACCCCTCCAGCAATGTTCACCCCCACCGCCCCCTTCCCCCACCCTCTACCAATGTTCACCCCCCACCGCCCCCTTCTCTCCCGTGCAATGTTGACCCCACCGCCCCCTTACCCCGCCCCAGCAATGTTCACCCCCACCGCCCCCTACCCCCCCAGAAATGTTCACCCCACCGCCCCCTTCCTTCCCCCCAGCAATGTTCACCCCACCGCCCCCTTCCCCCACCCCAGCAATGTTCACCCCACTGCCCTCTTCCACCCAGCAATGTTCACCCCACTGCCTCCTTCGCCCCGAGCAATGTTCACCCCACTGCCCCCTTCCCCCCCAGCAATGTTCACCCCACCGCCCCCTTCCCCCACCCCAGCAATGTTCACCCCCACTGCCCTCTTCCACCCAGCAATGTTCACCCCACCGCCTCCTTGCCCCCGAGCAATGTTCACCCCCACCGCCCCCTACCCCCCCCAGCAATGTTCACCCCACCGCCCCCTTCCCCCCCCGAACAATGTTCACCATACCGCCCCTTCCCCCCCAGCAATGTTCACCCCCCACCGCCCCCCCTTCCCCCCGCCCCAGCAATGTTCACCAACCGCCCCCTTCTCGAACCCCAGCACTGTTCATCCCCACCGCCCCCTTCCCCTACCCTCCAGCAATGTTCTCCCCACCACCCCCTTCCCCCACCCTCCAGCAATGTTCACCCCACCGCCCCCTTCCCCCCTAGCATTGTTCACCCCACCGCGCCCTTCCCCCCCCAGCAATGTTCTCCCCCAAAGCCCCCTTCTCCCCCCAGCAATGTTCACCCCACCGCCCCCTTCCCCCTGCAGCAATGTTCACCCCACCACCCCCTTCCACCCCCCAGCAATGTTCACCCCCACCGCCCCCTTCCCCCTGCCCCAGCAATGTTCACCCCACCGCCCCCTTCCCCGCCAGCAATGTTCACCCCACCGCCCCTTTCCCCCACCCCAGCAATGTTCACCCCCACCGCCCCCATCCCCCACCCTCCAGCAATGTTCACCCCACCGCCCCCTTCCCCCACCCTCCAGCAATGTTCACCCCACTGCCCCCTTCCCCCCACCCTCCAGCAATGTTCACCCCCACCGCCCCCTTCCCCCACCCCTCTCGCAATGTTCACCCCACCGCCCCCTTCCCCCCCAGCAATGTTCACCCCACTGCCCCCCTTCCCCCCCTGCAATGTTCACCCCACCGCCCCCTTCCTGCCCAGCGATGTTCACCCCCACCGCCCGCTTCCCCCCCCAGCAATGTTCACCCGACCACCCCCTTCCCCCCTCCCAGCTATGTTCACCCCCACCGCCCACTTCCCCCCCAGCAATGTTCACCCCACCGCCGTTTTCCCCCACCCCAGCAATGTTCACCCCACCGCCCCCTTCCTCCACCCTCCAGCAATGTTCACCCCACCGCCCCCTTCCCCCACCCCAAGCAATTTTCACCCCACTGCCCTCTTCCACCCAGCAATGTTCACCCCACCGCCCCCTTCCCCCCCCGAACAATGTTCACCATACCGCCCCCTTCCCCCCAGCAATGTTCACCCCACCGCCCCCTTCCCCCCCCAGCAATGTTCACCCCACCGCCCCCTTACCCCACCCTCCAGCAATGTTCATCCCTCCGCCCCCTTCAACCCCAGCAATGTTCACCCCCACCGCCCCCTTCCCCCCCCCAGCAATGTTCACCCCACCGCCCCTTCCCCCCCCAGCAATGTTCACCCCACCGCCCCCTTCCCACCCCCAGAAATGTTCACCCACTGCCCCCTCCCCCCCCCAGCAATGTTCACCCCACCGCCCCCTTCCACCCCCCAGCAATGTTCACCCCACTGCCCCCTTCCCCCCATCAGCAATGTTCACCCCACCGCCCCCTTCCCCCCAGCAATGTTCACCCCACCGCCCCTTTCCCCCACCCCAGCAATGTTCACCCCACCGCCCCCTTCCCCCACCCTCGAACAATGTTCACCCCACTGCCCCCTTCCCCCACCCTCCAGCAATTTTCACCCCATCGCCCCTTTCCCCCACCCTCCAGCAATGTTCACCCCACCGACCCCCTTCCCCCACCCCTCTAGCAATGTTCACCCCACCGCCCCCTTCTCTCCCGTGCAATGTTGACCCCACCGCCCCCTTCCCCCCGCCCCAGCAATGTTCACCCCACTGTCCCCTACCCCCCCAGAAATGTTCACCCCACCGCCCCCTTCCTTCCCCCCAGCAATGTTCACCCCACCGCCCCCTTCCCCCACCCCAGCAATGTTCACCCCACTGCCCTCTTCCCATCCAGCAATGTTCACCCCCACCGCCTCCTTCCCCCCGAGCAATGTTCACCCCCACCGCCCCCTTCCCCCCCCAGCAATGTTCACCCCACCGCCCCCTTCCCCCACCCCAGCAATGTTCACCCCCACTGCCCTCTTCCACCCAGCAATGTTCACCCCACCGCCTCCTTCACCCCGAGCAATGTTCACCCCACCGCCCCCCTACCCCCCCCCAGCAATGTTCACCCCACCGCCCCCTTCCCCCCCCGAACAATGTTCACCATACCGCCCCTTCCCCCCCAGCAATGTTCACCCCACCGCCCCCTGCCCCCCCAGCAATGTTCACCCCACCTCCCCCTTCCCCCCCAGCAGTGTTCATCCCACCGCCCCCTTCCCCCACCCTCCAGCAATGTTCTCCCCACCACCCCCTTCCCCCCACCCTCCAGCAATGTTCACCCCCACCGCCCCCTTCCCCCCTAGCATTGTTCACCCCACCGCGCCCTCCCCCCCCCAGCAATGTTCACCCCAAAGCCCCCTTCCCCCCCCAGCAATGTTCCCCACACATCCCCCTTCCCCCTGCAGCAATGTTCACCCCACCGCCCCCATCCCCCACCTCAGCAATGTTCACCCCACCGCCCCCTTCCCCCCCCCAGAAATGTTCACCCCCAGTTCCCCCTTCCCCCCAGCAATGTTCTCCCCAGCGCCCCCTCCCCCCCAGCAATGTTCACCCCACCGCCCCCTTCCCCCCCACCCCCAGCAATGTTCTCCCCACTGCCCCCTTCACCCCATCAGCAATGTTCACCCCACCGCCCCCTTCACCCCAGCAATGTTCACCCCACCGCCCCCTTCCCCCCGCCCCAGCAATGTTCATCAACCGCCCCCTTCCCCCACCCCAGCACTGTTCATCCCACCGCCCACTTCCCCCACCCTCCAGCAATGTTCTCCCCACCACCCCCTTCCCCCACCCTCCAGCAATGTTCACCCCACCGCCCCCTTCCCCCCAAGCATTGTTCACCCCACCGCGCCCTTCCCCCCCCCAGCAATGTTCACCCCAAAGCCCCCTTCCCCCCCCAGCAATGTTCACCCCACCGCCCCCTTCCCCCTGCAGCAATGTTCACTCCACCGCCCCCTTCCACCCCCCAGCAATGTTCACCCCACCGCCCCCTTCCCCCTGCCCCAGCAATGTTCACCCCAACGCCCCCTTCCCCCACCCCAGCAATGTTCACCCCCACCGCCCCCTTCCCCGCCAGCAATGTTCACCCCACCTCCCCCTTCCCCCCGCCCCAGCAATGTTCACCCCACCGGCCCCATCCCCCCCAGCAATGTTTACCCCACCGCCCCCTTCCCCCCCCAGCAATGTTCACCCCACCGGCCCCTTTCCCCCCCAGCAATGTTCAACCGACCTCCCCCTTGCCCCCCCAGCAATGTTCACCCCACCGCCCCTATCCCACCCCAGCAATGTTCACCCCCACTGCCCCCTTCCCCCACCCCAGCAATGTTCACCCCACTGCCCCCTTCCCCCCCAGCAATGTTCACCCACCGCCGCCTTCCCCACCCCCTGCAATGTTCACCCCGCCGTACCCTTCCCCGCCAGCAATGTTCACCCCACCGCCCCCTTCCCCCCCACCAATATTCACCCCACCGCCTCCTTCCCCCACCCTCCAGCAATGTTCACCCCACCGCCCCCTTCCCCCACCCCCCAGCAATGTTCACCCCACCGCCCCCTTCCCCCCCACAGCAATGTTCACCCCGCCGCCCGCTTCCCCCCGAGCAATGTTCACCCCACCGCCCCTTTCCCCCACCCCAGCAATGTTCACCCCACCGCCCCCTTCCCCCACCCTCCAGCAATGTTCACCCCACTGCCCCCTTCCCCCACCCTCCAGCAATGTTCACCCCATCGCCCCTTCCCCCACCCTCCAGCAATGTTCACCCCCACCGCCCCCTTCCCCCACCCTCTACCAATGTTCACCCCACCGCCCCCTTCTCTCCCGTGCAATGTTGACCCCACCGCCCCCCTTACCCCGCCCCAGCAATGTTCACCCCACCGCCCCCTACCCCCCCAGAAATGTTCACCCCACCGCCCCCTTCCTTCCCCCCAGCAATGTTCACCCCACCGCCCCCTTCCCCCACCCCAGCAATGTTCACCCCACTGCCCTCTTCCACCCAGCAATGTTCACCCCACTGCCTCCTTCGCCCCGAGCAATGTTCACCCCCACTGCCCCCTTCCCCCCCAGCAATGTTCACCCCACCGCCCCCTTCCCCCACCCCAGCAATGTTCACCCCACTGCCCTCTTCCACCCAGCAATGTTCACCCCACCGCCTCCTTGCCCCCGAGCAATGTTCACACCCACCGCCCCCTACCCCCCCCCAGCAATGTTCACCCCACCGCCCCCTTCCCCCCCGAACAATGTTCACCATACCGCCCCTTCCCCCCCCAGCAATGTTCACCCCACCGCCCCCTGCCCCCCCCAGCAATGTTCACCCCACCTCCCCCTTCCCCCCCCCAGCAATGTTCAGCCCACCGCCCCCTTCCCCCCCCAGAAATGTTCACCCCAGTTCCCCCTTCCCCCCCGCAATGTTCACCCCAGCGCCCCCTCCCACCCTAGCAATGTTCACCCCACCGCCCCCTTCCCCCCCACCCCACAATGTTCACCCCACTGCCCCCTTCACCCCATCAGCAATGTTCACCCCACCGCCCCCTTCACCCCAGCAATGTTCACCCCACCGCCCCCTTCCCCCCGCCCCAGCAATGTTCACCAACCGCCCCCTTCTCGAACCCCAGCACTGTTCATCCCACCGCCCCCTTCCCCTACCCTCCAGCAATGTTCTCCCCACCACCCCCTTCCCCACCCTCCAGCAATGTTCACCCCACCGCCCCCTTCCCCCCTAGCATTGTTCACCCCACCGCGCCCTTCCCCCCCAGCAATGTTCTCCCCAAAGCCCCCTTCTCCCCCCAGCAATGTTCACCCCCACCGCCCCCTTCCCCCTGCAGCAATGTTCACCCCACCGCCCCCTTCCACCCCCCAGCAATGTTCACCCCACCGCCCCCTTCCCCCTGCCCCAGCAATGTTCACCCCACCGCCCCCTTCCCCGCCAGCAATGTTCACCCCCACCGCCCCTTTCCCCCACCCCAGCAATGTTCACCCCACCGCCCCCCATCCCCCACCCTCCAGCAATGTTCACCCCCACCGCCCCCTTCCCCCACCCTCCAGCAATGTTCACCCCACTGCCCCCTTCCCCCACCCTCCAGCAATGTTCACCCCACCGCCCCCTTCCCCCACCCTCTCGCAATGTTCACCCCACCGCCCCCTTCCCCCCCAGCAATGTTCACCCCACTGCCCCCTTCCCCCCCTGCAATGTTCACCCCACCGCCCCCTTCCTGCCCAGCGATGTTCACCCCACCGCCCGCTTCCCCCCCAGCAATGTTCACCCGACCACCCCCCTTCCCCCCTCCCAGCTATGTTCACCCCCACCGCCCACTTCCCCCCCAGCAATGTTCACCCCACCGCCGTTTTCCCCCCCCACCCCAGCAATGTTCACCCCACCGCCCCCTTCCTCCACCCTCCAGCAATGTTCACCCCCACCGCCCCCTTCCCCCACCCCAAGCAATTTTCACCCCACTGCCCTCTTCCACCCAGCAATGTTCACCCCACCGCCCCCCTTCCCCCCCGAACAATGTTCACCATACCGCCCCCTTCCCCCCAGCAATGTTCACCCCACCGCCCCCTTCCCCCCCCAGCAATGTTCACCCCCACCGCCCCCTTACCCCACCCTCCAGCAATGTTCATCCCTCCGCCCCCTTCAACCCCAGCAATGTTCACCCCCACCGCCCCCTTCCCCCCCCCAGCAATGTTCACCCCACCGCCCCTTCCCCCCCCAGCAATGTTCACCCCCACCGCCCCCTTCCCACCCCCAGAAATGTTCACCCACTGCCCCCTCCCCCCCCCAGCAATGTTCACCCCCACCGCCCCCTTCCACCCCCCAGCAATGTTCACCCCACTGCCCCCTTCCCCCCATCAGCAATGTTCACCCCACCGCCCCCTTCCCCCCAGCAATGTTCACCCCACCGCCCCTTTCCCCCACCCCAGCAATGTTCACCCCCACCGCCCCCTTCCCCCACCCTCGAACAATGTTCACCCCACTGCCCCCTTCCCCCACCCTCCAGCAATTTTCACCCCATCGCCCCTTTCCCCCACCCTCCAGCAATGTTCACCCCACCGACCCCTTCCCCCACCCTCTAGCAATGTTCACCCCACCGCCCCCTTCTCTCCCGTGCAATGTTGACCCCACCGCCCCCTTCCCCCCGCCCCAGCAATGTTCACCCCACTGTCCCCTACCCCCCCCAGAAATGTTCACCCCACCGCCCCCTTCCTTCCCCCCAGCAATGTTCACCCCCACCGCCCCCTTCCCCCACCCCAGCAATGTTCACCCCACTGCCCTCTTCCATCCAGCAATGTTCACCCCCCACCGCCTCCTTCCCCCCGAGCAATGTTCACCCCACCGCCCCCTTCCCCCCCCAGCAATGTTCACCCCACCGCCCCCTTCCCCCACCCCAGCAATGTTCACCCCACTGCCCTCTTCCACCCAGCAATGTTCACCCCACCGCCTCCTTCACCCCGAGCAATGTTCACCCCCACCGCCCCCTACCCCCCCCCAGCAATGTTCACCCCACCGCCCCCTTCCCCCCCGAACAATGTTCACCATACCGCCCCTTCCCCCCCAGCAATGTTCACCCCCACCGCCCCCTGCCCCCCCAGCAATGTTCACCCCACCTCCCCCTTCCCCCCCAGCAGTGTTCATCCCACCGCCCCCTTCCCCCACCCTCCAGCAATGTTCTCCCCACCACCCCCTTCCCCCACCCTCCAGCAATGTTCACCCCCACCGCCCCCTTCCCCCCTAGCATTGTTCACCCCACCGCGCCCTCCCCCCCCCAGCAATGTTCACCCCCAAAGCCCCCTTCCCCCCCCAGCAATGTTCCCCACACATCCCCCTTCCCCCTGCAGCAATGTTCACCCCACCGCCCCCTTCCACCCCCCAGCAATGTTCACCCCACCGCCACCTTCCCCCTGCCCCAGCAATGTTCACCCCACCGCACCCCTTCCCCCACCCCAGCAATGTTCACCCCCACCGCCCCCTTCCCCGCCAGCAATGTTCACCCCACCGCCCCTTTCCCCCACCCCAGCAATGTTCACCCCCAACGCCCCCATCCCCCACCCTCCAGCAATGTTCACCCCACCGCCCCCTTCCCCCACCCTCCAGCCATGTTCACCCCACCGCCCCCTTCCCCCACCCTCTCGCAATGTTCACCCCCACCGCCCCCTTCCCCCCCAGCAATCTTCACCCCACTGCCCCCTTCCCCCCCAGCAATGTTCACCCCACCGCCCCCTTCCCGCCCAGCGATGTTCACCCCACCGCCCCCTTCCCCCCCAGCAATGTTCACCCGACCACCCCCTTCCCCCCCAGCAATGTTCACCCCACCGCCCCTTTCCCCCACCGCAGCAATGTTCACCCCACGGCCCCCTTCCTCCACCCTCCAGCAATGTTCACCCCACCGCCCCCTTCCCCACCCTCCAGCAATGTTCACCCCACCGCCCCCTTCCCCCCACCCCAAGCAATGTTCACCCCACTGCCCTCTTCCACCCAGCAATGTTCACCCCACCGCCCCCTTCCCCCCCCAGCAATGTTCACCCCACCGCCCCCTTCCCCCCCGAACAATGTTCACCATACCGCCCCCTTCCCCCCCAGCAATGTTCACCCCACCGCCCCGTACCCCCCCCAGCAATGTTCACCCCACCTCCCCCTTCCCCCCCAGCAATGTTCACCCACCGCCGCCTTCCCCACCCCCAGCAATGTTCACCCAGCCGCACCCTTCCCCGCCAGCAATGTTCACCCCACCGCCCCCTTCCCCCCCACCAATATTCACCCAACCGCCTCCTTCCCCCACCCTCCAGCAATGTTCACCCCACCGCCCCCTTCCCCCACCCCCCAGCAATGTTCACCCCCACCGCCCCCTTCCCCCCCACAGCAATGTTCACCCCACCGCCCGCTTCCCCCCCAGCAATGTTCACCCCACCGCCCCTTTCCCCCACCCCACCAATGTTCACCCCACCGCCCCCTTCCCCCACCCTCCCGTAATGTTCACCCCACTGCCCCCTTCCCCCACCCTCCAGCAATGTTCGCCCCCATCGCCCCTTTCCCCCACCCTCCAGCAATGTTCACCCCACCGCCCCCTTCCCCCACCCTCTCGCGATGTTCACCCCCACCGCCCCCCTTCTCTCCCGTGCAATGTTGACCCCACCGCCCTCTTCCCCCCCGCCCCAGCAATGTTCTCCCCACCGCCCCCTACCCCCCCAGAAATGTTCACCCCACCGCCCGCTTCCTTCCCCCCAGCAATGTTCACCCCACTGCCCTCTTCCACCCAGCAATGTTCACCCCACCGCCTCCTTCCCCCCCGAGCAATGTTCACCCCACCGCCCCCTTCCCCCCCCCAGCAATGTTCACCCCACCGCCCCCTTCCCCCACCCTAGCAATGTTCACCCCCACTGCCCTCTTCCACCCAGCAATGTTCACCCCACCGCCTCCTTCCCCCCGAGCAATGTTCACCCCACCGCCCCCTAACCCCCCAGCAATGTTCACCCCACCGCCCCCCTTCCCCCCCGAACAATGTTCACCATACCGCCCCTTCCCCCCCCAGCAATGTTCACCCCACCGCCCCCCTGCCCCCCCAGCAATGTTCACCCCACCTCCCCCTTCCCCCCCCAGCAATGTTCACCCCACCGCCCCCTTCCCCCCCCGGAAATGTTCACCCCCAGTTCCCCCTTCCCCCCAGCAATGTTCACCCCAGCGCCCCCTCCCCCCCTAGCAATGTTCACCACACCGCCCCCTTCCACCCCACCCCCAGCAATGTTCTCCCCACTGCCCCCTTCACCCCATCAGCAATGTTCACCCCACCGCCCCCTTCACCCCAGCAATGTTCACCCCACCGTCCCCTTCCCCCCGCCCCAGCAATGTTCACCAACCGCCCCCTTCCCCCACCCCAGCACTGTTCATCCCACCGCCCACTTCCCCCACCCCTCCAGCAATGTTCTCCCCACCACCCCCTTCCCCCACCCTCCAGCAATGTTCACCCCACCGCCCCCTTCCCCCCTAGCATTGTTCACCCCACCGCGCCCTTCCCCCCCCCAGCAATGTTCACCCCAAAGCCCCCTTCCCCCCCCCAGCAATGTTCACCCCACCGCCCCCTTCCCCCTGCAGCAATGTTCACTCCACCGCCCCCTTCCACCCCCCAGCAATGTTCACCCCCACCGCCCCCTTCCCCCTGCCCCAGCAATGTTCACCCCAACGCCCCCTTCCCCCACCCCAGCAATGTTCACCCCCACCGCCCCCTTCCCCGCCAGCAATGTTCACCCCCACCGCCCCTTTCCCCCACCCCAGCAATGTTCACCACCCTCCGCCCCCATTCCCCACCATCCAGCAATGTTCACCCCACCGCCCACCTTCCCCCACCCTCCAGCAATGTTCACCCCCACTGCCCCCTTCCCCCACCCTCCAGCAATGTTCACCCCACCGCCCCCTTCCCCCACCCTCTCGCAATGTTCACCCCACCGCCCCCTTCCCCCCCCAGCAATGTTCACCCCACCGACCCCTTCCCGCCCTGCGATGTTCACCCCACCGCCCCCTTCCCCCCCAGCAATGTTCACCCGACCACCCCCTTCCCCCCTCCCAGCTATGTTCACCCCCACCGCCCACTTCCCCCCCAGCAACGTTCACCCCCACCGCCCCTTTCCCCCCACCCCAGCAATGTTCACCCCACCGCCCCCTTCCTCCACCCTCCAGCAATGTTCACCCCACCGCCCCCTTCCCCCCCCCCAGCAACGTTCACACCACTGCCCTCTTCACCCCAGCAATGTTCACCCCACCGCCCCCTTCCCCACCCCCAGCAATGGATACCCCGCCGCCCCCTTTCCCGCCAGCAATGTTCACCCCCACCGCCCCCTTCACCCCTAGCAATGTGCACCCCACCGCCCCCTTCCCCCACCCCAGCAATGTTCACCTCCACCGCCCCCTTCCCCCACCCCAGCAATGTTCAGCCCACCGACCCTTCCCCCCCCAGCAATGTTCACCCCGACCGCCCCCTTCCATCCCCAGCAATGTTCACCCCCACCGCCCCCTACCCCCACCCCTCCAGCAATGTTCACCCCACCGCCCCCCTTCCCCCACCCCAAGCAATGTTCACCCCACTGCCCTCTTCCACCCAGCAATGTTCACCCCCACCGCCCCCTTCCCCCCCAGCAATGTTCACCCCACTGCCCCCTTCCCCCCCGAACAATGTTCACCATACCGCCCCCTTCCCCCCCAGCAATGTTCACCCCCACCGCCCCCTACCCGCCCCCAGCAATGTTCACCCCACCTCACCCTTCCCCCCCCAGCAATGTTCACCCCACCGCACCCTTCCCCCACCCTCCGGCAATGTTCACCCCACCGCCCCCTTCAACCCCAGCAATGTTCACCCCACCGCCCCCTTCCCCCCGCAGCAATGTTCACCCCCACCGCCCCTTCCCCCCCAGCAATGTTCACCCCACCGCCCCCTTCCCCACCCCCAGAAATGTTCACCCTAGTGCCCCCTTCCCCCCCAGCAATGTTCACCCCACCGCCCCCGCCCCCCCAGCATTGTTCACCCCCACCGCCCCCTTCCACCCCCCAGCAATGTTCACCCCCGCTGCCCCCTTCCCCCCATCAGCAATGTTCACCCCACCGCCCCCTTCCCCCCCAGCAATGTTCACCCCACCGCCCCCTTCCCCCCGCCCCAGCACTGTTCACACCCACCGCCCCCTTCCCCCACCCCAGCAATGTTCATCCCACCGCCCCCTTCCCCCACCCTCCAGCAATGTTCTCCCCACCTCCCACTTCCCCCCACCCTCCAGCAATGTTCACCCCACCGCCCCCCTTCCCCCCCAGCAATGTTCACCCCACCGCCCCCTTCCCCCCCCAGCAATGTTCACCCCAAAGCCCCCTTCCCCCCCCAGCTATGTTCACCCCACCGCCCCCTTCCCCCTGCAGCAATGTTCACCCCACCGCCCCCTTCCCCCCCCAGCATTCATCCCACCGCCCCCTTCCCCCCGCAGCAATGTTCACAGCACAGCCCCCTTCCCCCTGCCCCAGCAATGTTCACCCCCACCGCCCCCTTCCCCCCCAGCAATGTTCACCCCACCGCCTCCTTCCCCCACCCTGCAATGTTCACCCCACCGCCCCCTTCACCCCGCCCCAGCAATGTTCACCCCACCACCCCCTTCCCCCCGATCAAAGTTCACCCCACTGCCCCCTTCCCCCCCAGCAATGTTCACCCCACCACCCCCTTCCCCCCACCCCAGCAACGTTCACCCCAAAGCCCCCTTCCCCCCCCAGCAATGTTCCCCCCACCTCCCCCTTCCCCCTGCAGCAATGTTCACCCCACCGCCCCCTTCCACCCCCCAGCAATGTTCACCCCACCGCCACCTTCCCCCTGCCCCAGCAATGTTCACCCTACCGCCCCCTTCCCCCACCCCAGCAATGTTCACCCCACCGCCCCCTTCCCCGCCAGCAATGTTCACCCCACCGCCCCTTTCCCCCACCCCAGCAATGTTCACCCCACCGCCCCCATCCCCCACCCTCCAGCAATGTTCACCCCACCGCCCCCTTCCCCCACCCTCCAGCAATGTTCACCCCACTGCCCCTTTCCCCCCACCCTCCAGCAATGTTCACCCCCACCGCCCCCCTTCCCCAACCCTCTCGCAATGTTCACCCCCACCGCCCCCTTCCCCCGCAGCAATCTTCACCCCACTGCCCCCCTTCCCCCCCAGCAATGTTCACCCCACCGCCCCCTTCCCGCCCAGCGATGTTCACCCCCACCGCCCCCTTCCCCCCCCAGCAATGTTCACCCCGACCACCCCCTTCCCCCACCCCAGCAATGTTCACCCCACCGCCCCCTTCCTCCACCCTCCAGCAATGTTCACCCCACCGCCCGCTTCCCCCACCCTCCAGCAATGTTCACCCCACCGCCCCCTTCCCCCACCCCAAGCAATGTTCACCCCACTGCCCTCTTCCACCCAGCAATGTTCACCCCACCGCCCCCTTCCCCCCCCCAGCAATGTTCACCCCACCGCCCCCTTCCCCCCCGAACAATGTTCACCATACCGCCCCCTTCCCCCCCAGCAATGTTCACCCCACCGCCCCCTACCCCCCCCAGCAATGTTCACCCCACCTCCCCCTTCCCCCCCAGCAATGTTCACCCACCGCCGCCTTCCCCACCCCCAGCAATGTTCACCCCAGCCGCACCCTTCCCCGCCAGCAATGTTCACCCCCACCGCCCCCCTTCCCCCCCCACCAATATTCACCCAACCGCCTCCTTCCCCCACCCTCCAGCAATGTTCACCCCACCGCCCCCTTCCCCCACCCCCCAGCAATGTTCACCCCACCGACCCCTTCCCCCCCCACAGCAATGTTCACCCCCACCGCCCGCTTCCCCCCCAGCAATGTTCACCCCCACCGCCCCTTTCCCCCACCCCACCAATGTTCACCCCACCGCCCCCTTCCCCCACCCTCCCCGCAATGTTCACCCCACTGCCCCCTTCCCCCTCCCTCCAGCAATGTTCACCCCCACCGCCCCCCTTCCCCCCCCAGAAATGTTCACCCCAGTTCCCCCTTCCCCCCCAGCAATGTTCACCCCAGCGCCCCCTCCCCCCCTAGCAATGTTCACCCACACCGCCCCCTTCCCCCCCACCCCCAGCAATGTTCTCCCCACTGCCCCCTTCACCCCATCAGCAATGTTCACCCCACCGCCCCCTTCACCCCAGCAATGTTCACCCCACCGCCCCCTTCCCCCCCGCCCCAGCAATCTTCACCAACCGCCCCCTTCCCCCACCCCCAGCACTGTTCATCCCACCGCCCACTTCCCCCACCCTCCAGCAATGTTCTCCCCACCACCCCCTTCCACCACCCTCCAGCAATGTTCACCCCACCGCCCCCTTCCCCCCTAGCATTGTTCACTCCACCGCGCCCTTCCCCCCCAGCAATGTTCACCCCAAAGCCCCCTTCCCCCCCCCCAGCAATGTTCACCCCACCGCCCCCTTCGCCCTGCAGCAGTGTTCACTCCACCGCCCCCTTCCACCCCCCCAGCAATGTTCACCCCACCGCCCCCCTTCCCCCTGCCCCAGCAATGTTCACCCCAACGCCCCCTTCCCCCACCCCAGCAATGTTCACCCCACCGCCCCCTTCCCCGCCAGCAATGTTCACCCCACCGCCCCTTTCCCCCCACCCCAGCAATGTTCACCCCTCCACCCCCATTCCCCACCATCCAGCAATGTTCACCCCACCGCCCACTTCCCCCACCCTCCAGCAATGTTCACCCCCACCGCCCCCTTCCCCCACCCTCTCGCAATGTTCACCCCACCGCCCCCTTCCCCCCCCAGCAATGTTCACCCCACCGACCCCTTCCCGCCCTGCGATGTTCACCCCCACCGCCCCCTTCCCCCCCAGCAATGTTCACCCCGACCACCCCCTTCCCCCCTCCCAGCTATGTTCACCCCACCGCCCACTTCCCCCCCAGCAACGTTCACCCCACCGCCCCTTTCCCCCACCCCAGCAATGTTCACCCCACCGCCCCCTTCCTCCACCCTCCAGCAATGTTCACCCCACTGCCCCCTTCCCCCCCCCAGCAACGTTCACCCCACTGCCCTCTTCACCCCAGCAATGTTCACCCCCACCGCCCCCTTCCTCACCCCCAGCAATGGTAACCCCGCCGCCCCCTTTCCCGCCAGCAATGTTCACCCCACCGCCCCCTTCACCCCTAGCAATGTGCACCCCACCGCCCCCTTCCCACACCTCAGCAATGTTCACCCGACCGCCCCCTTCCATCCCCAGCAATGTTCACCCCACCGCCCCCTACCCCCACCCTCCAGCAATGTTCACCCCACCGCCCCCTTCCCCCACCCCAAGCAATGTTCACCCCCACCGCCCTCTTCCACCCAGCAATGTTCACCCCCACCGCCCCTTCCCCCCCAGCAATGTTCACCCCACTGCCCCCTTCTCGCCCCCCCGAACAATGTTCACCATACCGCCCCCTTCCCCCCCAGCAATGTTCACCCCACCGCCCCCTACCCGCCCCAGCAATGTTCACCCCACCTCACCCTTCCCCCCCACAGCAATGTTCACCCCACCGCACCCTTCCCCCACCCTCCGGCAATGTTCACCCCACCGCCCCCTTCAACCCCAGCAATGTTCACCCCACCGCCCCCTTCCCCCCCCAGCAATGTTCACCCACC
>JANJGN010003022.1:0-52873 GCA_026770705.1 Isurus oxyrinchus
CTACTGTTTAACTCTATTTAACCCTGTTTGCCTCTGTTCAACTCTTTTCAACTCTGTTTGCCTTGATTTAATTCTGTTTCACTCTGTTTACCTCTGTTTAACTCTTTTGAACTCTGTTTATCTCTGTTCAACTCTGTTTGCCTCTGTTTCAATCCATTTAACTCTGTATGCCTCTGTTTAACTCTGATTCACTCTGTTTCCCTCTGTTTGCCTCTGTTTAACTCTGTTGAACTCTGTATGTCTCTGTTGAACTCTGTTTGCCACTGTTGAACTATTTAACTCTGTTTGCCTCTGTTTAACGCTGTTTAACTCTGTTTGCCTCTGTTTAACTCTGTTTAACTCTGTGTGACTCTTTTAACTCTGTTGAACTCTGTTTGCCTGTTTAACTCTGTTTCACTCTGTTTCCCTCTGTTTGCCTCTGTTTAACTCTGTTGAATTCTGTATGTCTCTTTTGAACTCTGTTTGCCTCTGTTTCAATCTATTTAACTGTGTTTGCCTGTGTTTAATTCTGTTTAACTCTGTTTGCCACTGTTTGACTCTATTTAACTCTGTTTGCCTCTGTTTAACGCTGTTTAACTCTGTTTGCCTCTGTTTAACTCTGTTTAACTCTGTTTATCTCTGTTTAACACTGTTTGCCTCTGTTTAACTCTGTTTACCTCGGTTCAACACTGTTTAACTCTGTTTGCCTCGGTTGAACTCTGTTTCACTCTGTTTGCCTCTGTTTACATGTGTTTAACTCTGTTGAACTCTTTTTATCTCTGTTCAACTCTGTTTGCCTCTGTTTCAATCTATTTGACTCTGTTTGCCTCTGTTCAACTCTGTTTAACGCTGTATGCCTCCGTCTAACTCAGTTTCACTCTGTTTCCCTCTGTTTGCCTCTGTTTAACTCTGTTTAACTCCGTAGAACTGTTTATCTCTGCTGAACTCTGTTTGCCTCTGTTTCAATCAATTTAACTCTGTTTGCCTCTGTTTAATCCTTTTTAACTATGTTTGACACTGTTTAACTCTATTTAACTCTGTTTGCTTCTGTTCAACTCTGTTCAACTCTGTTTGCCTCGGTTTAATTCTGTTTCACTCTGTTTCCCTCTGTTTACCTCTGTTTAACTCTTTTGAACTCTGTTTATCTCTGTTCAACTCTGTTTGCCTCTGTTTCAATACATTTAACTCTGTTTGCCTCTGTTTAACTCTGTTTCACTCTGTTTCCCGCTGTTTGCCTCTGTTTAACTCTGTTGAACTCTGTATGTCTCTGTTGAACTCTGTTTACCTCGGTTCAACACTGTTTAACTCTGTTTGCCTCGGTTGAACTCTGTTTCACTCTGTTTGCCACTGTTTAACTCTATTTAACTCTCTTTGCCTCTGTTTAACGCTGTTTAACTCTGTTTGCCTCTGTTTAACTCTGTTTAACTCTGTATGCCTCTTTCAACTCTGTTGAACTCTGTTTGCCTCTGTTCATCTCTTTTTAACTCAGTTTGCCTCAGTTTAATTCTGTTTAAATCTGTTTGCCTCTATTTAACTCTATTTAACTCTGTTTGCTTCTGTTTAACGCTGTTTAACTCTGTTTGCCTCTGTTTAACTCAGTTTAACTCTCTAATACTCTGTTTAACTCTGTTGAACTCTGTTTAACTCTGTTTGCCTCTGTTTAACTCTGTTTAACTCTGTTTGCCTCTGTTCAACTCTGTTTAATTCTGTTTAACTCTGTATTGCTCTGTTTTACTCTATTTCACTCTGTTTCCCTCTGTTTGCCCCTGTTCAACTCTGTTTAACTCTTTGGAACTCTGTTTGCCTCTGTTTAACTCTGTTTAAATCAGGTTAACTCTGTTTAAATCTGTTCAAATCTGTTGACCTCTGTTTGCTTATGTTTAAATCTGTTCGCCTCTCTTTACCTGTATTTAACTCTGTTTATCTCTGTTTAACACTGTTTGCCTCTGTTTAACTCTGTTTAACTCTGTTTACCGCTGTTCAACTCTTTTTAACTCTGTTTGCCTCGGTTTAACTCTGTTTCACTCTGTTTCCCTCTGTTTACATGTGTTTAACTCTGTTGAACTCTTTATATCTCTGTTCAACTCTGTTTGCCTCTGTTTCAATCCATTTGACTCTATTTGCCTCTATTCAACTCTTTTTATCGCTGTATGCCTCCGTCTAACTCTGTTTCACTCTGTTTCCCTCTGTTTGCCTCTGTTTAACTCTGTTTAACTCTGTTGAACTCTGTTTGCCTATGTTTCAATCTATTTAACTCTGTTTGCCTCTGTTTAATTCTGTTTAACTCTGTTTGCCTCTGTTTAACTCTATTTAACTCTGTTTGCCTCTGTTTCACGCTGTTTAACTCTGTTTGCCTCTGTTGAACTCTGTTTGCCTCTGTTAAACTCTGTTTAACTCTGTTGAACTCTGATATCTCTGTTCAACTCTGTTTCCATCTGTTTCAATCTATTTAACTCTGTTTGCCTCTGTTCAACTCTGTTTAACTCTGCCTGCCTCGGTTTAACTCTGTTTCACTCGGTTTAACTCTGCTGAACTCTGTTTATCTCTGTTGAAATCTGTTTGCCTCTGTTGAACTCGGTTTAAATCTGTTGAACTCTGTTTATCTCTGTTGAAATCTGCTTGCCTCTCTTTCAATCTATTTAACGCTGTTTAACTCTGTTTAACTCTATTTTCCTCCATTTAACTATGTTTAACTCTGTTTGCCTCCGTTCAACTCTGTTTAACTCTATTTGCATCTGCTTAAATCTGTTTCACTCTATTTCCCTCTGTTTCCCTCTGTTTAACTCTGCGTAACTCTGTTGAACTCTGTTTATTTCTGTTGAACTCTGTTTGCCTCTGTTTCAAACTATTTAACTCTGTTTGCCTCTGTTCAACTCTGTTTCACTCTGTATGCCTCTGTTTAACTCAGTTTCACTGTTTCCCTCTGTTTGCATCTGTTTAACTCTGCTTAACTCTGTTGGACTCTGTTTATCTCTGTTGAACTCTGCTTGCCTCTGTTTCAATCTATTTAACTCTGTTTGCCACTTTTTAAATCTGTTTAACTCCGATTGCCTCTGTTTAACTCTGTTTAACTCTGTTTGCCTCTGTTCAACTCACTTCAACTCTGTTTCCCTCGGTTTTACTCTGTTTCACTCTGTTTCCCTCTGTTTACATGTGTTTAACTCTGTTGAACTCTGTTTATCTCTGTTCAACTCTGTTTGCGTCTGTTTCAATCTACTTAACTCTGGTTGCCTCTGTTCAACTCTTTTTAACTCTGTATGCCTCTGCTTAACTCTGTTTCACTCTGTTTCCCTCTGTTTGCCTCTGTTTATCTCTGTTGAACTCTGTATGTCTCTTTTGAACTCTGTTTGCCTCTGTTTCAATCTATTTAACTCTGTTTGCCTGTGTTTAATTCTGTTTAACTCTGTTTGCCACTGTTTAACTCTATTTAACTCTGTTTGCCTCTGTTTAACGCTGTTTAACTCTGTTTGCCTCTGTTTAACTCTGTTTAACTCTGTTTATCTCTGTTTAACACTGTTTGCCTCTGTTTAACTCTGTTTAACTCTGTTTACCTCGGTTCAACACTGTTTAACTCAGTTTGCCTCGGTTGAACTCTGTTTCACTCTGTTTCCCTCTGTTTGCCTCTGTTTAACTCTGTTTAACTCCCTGGAACTGTTTATCTCTGTTGAACCCTGTTTGCCTCTGTTTAATCCTTTTTAACTATGTTTGCCACTGTTTAACTCTATTTAACTCTGTTTGCCTCTGTTCAACTCTGTTCAACTCTGTTTGCCTCGGTTTAATTCTGTTTCACTCTGTTTCCCTCTGTTTACCTCTGTTTAACTATTTTGAACTCTGTTTAACTCTTTTGAACTCTGTTTATCTCTGTTTAACTCTGTTTGCCTCTGTTTAACTCTGTTTCAATCTGTTTAACTCTGTTTGACTCTGTGCAACTCTGTTGAACTCTGTTTGCCTATGTTTAACTATGTTTAACTCTGTTCGCCTCTCTTTACCTCTGTTTAACTCTGTTCATCTCTGTTTAACACTGTTTGCCTCTGTTTAACTCTGTTTAACTCTGTTTGCCGCTGTTCAACTCTGTTTAACTCTGTTTGCCTCGGTTTAACTCTGTTTCACTCTGTTTCCCTCTGTTTCCATGTGTTTAACTCTGTTGAACTCTTTTTATCTCTGTTCAACTCTGTTTGCCTCTGTTTCAATCTATTTGACTCTGTTTGCCTCTGTTCAACTCTGTTTAACGCTGTATGCCTCTGTCTAACTCTGTTTGCCTCTGTTTCCCTCTGTTTGCCTCTGTTTAACTCTGTATAATTCTGTTGAACTCTTTTTATCTCTGTTCAACTCTGTTTGCCTCTGTTTCAATCTATTTAACTCTGTCTGCCTCTGTTTAATTCTGATTAACTCTGTTTGCCTCTGTTTAACTCCATTTAACTCTATTTGCTTCTGTTTCACGCTGTTTAACTCTGTTTGCCTCTGTTTAACTCTGTTGAACTCTGTTTGCATCTGTTTAACTCTGCTTAACTCTGTTGAACTCTGATATCTCTGTTCAACTCTGTTTCCCTCTGTTTCAATCTATTAAACTCTGTTTGCCTCTGTTCAACTCTGTTTAACTCTGCCTGCCTCTGTTTAACTCCGTTTCACTCTGTTTCCCACTGTTTACCTCTGTTTCACTCGGTTTAACTCTGCTGAAATCTGTTTATCTCTGTTGAACTCTGTTTGCCTCTGTTGAACTCGGTTTAACTCTGTTTAACTCTGTTTGCCTCTGCTCAACTCTGTTTAACTCTGTTTGCCTCGGTTTAACTCTTTTTCACTCTGTTTGCCTCTGTTTACATGTGTTTAACTCTGTTGAACTCTGTTTATCTCTGTTCAACTCAGTTTGCCTCTGTTTCAATCTATTTGACTCTGTTTGCCTCTGTTCAACTCTGTTTAAAGCTGTATGCCTCCGTCTAACTCTGTTTCACTCTGTTTCCCTCTGTTTGCCTCTGTTTAACTCCATAGAACTGCTTATCACTGTTGAACTCTGTTTCCCTCTGTTTAAATCTATTTAACTCTGTTATTCTCTGTTTAATTCTTTTTAACTATGTTTGCCACTGTTTAACTCTATTTAACTCTGTTTGCCTCTGTTCAACTCTTTTCAACTCTGTTTGCCTTGGTTTAATACTGTTTAACTCTGTTTAACTCTATTTTCCTCCATTTAACTATGTTTAACTCTGTTTGCCTCCGTTCAACTCTGTTTAACTCTATTTGCCTCTGTTTAAATCTGTTTCACTCTATTTCCCTCTGTTTCCCTCTGTTTAACTCTGTGTAACTCTGTTGAACTCTGTTTATTTCTGTTGAACTCTGTTTGCCTCTGTTTCAAACTATTTAACTCTGTTTGCCTCTGTTCAACTCTGTTTCACTCTGTATGCCTCTGTTTAACTCTGTTTCACTGTTTCCCTCTGTTTGCATCTGTTTAACTCTGCTTAACTCTGTTGGACTCTGTTTATCTCTGCTGAACTCTGTTTGCCTCTGTTTCAATCTATTTAACTCTGTTTGCCACTTTTTAAATCTGTTTAACTCCGATTGCCTCTGTTTAACTCTGTTTAACTCTGTATGCCTCTGTTCAACTCACTTCAACTCTGTTTGCCTCGGTTTTACTCTGTTTCACTCTGTTTCCCTCTGTTTACATGTGTTTAACTCTGTTGAACTCTGTTTATCTCTGTTCAACTCTGTTTGCGTCTGTTTCAATCTATTTAACTCTGGTTGCCTCTGTTCAACTCTGTTTAACTCTGTATGCCTCTGTTTAACTCTGCTTCACTCTGTTTCCCTCTGTTTGCCTCTGTTTAACTCTGTTGAACTCTGTATGTCTCTTTTGAACTCTGTTTGCCTCTGTTTCAATCTATTTAAATCTGTTTGCCTCTGTTTAATCCTTTTTAACTATGTTTGCCACTGTTTAACTCTATTTAACTCTGTTTGCCTCTGTTTAACGCTGTTTAACTCTGTTTGCCTCTGTTTAACTCTGTTATCTCTGTATGCCTCTGTTTAACGCTGTTTAACTCTGTTTGCCTCTGTTTAACTCTGTTATCTCTGTATGCCTCTTTTAACTCTGTTGAACTCTGTATGCCTCTGTTTAACTCTGTTTCACTCTGTTTCCCTCTGTTTGCCTCTATTTAACTCTGTTGAACTCTGTATGTCTCTTTTGAACTCTGCCTCTGTTTCAATCCATTTAATTGTGTTTGCCTCTGCTAAATTCTGTTTAACTCTGTTTGCCTCTGTTTAACTCTATTTCACTCTGTTTGCCTCTGTTTAACGCTGTTTAACTCTGTATGCCTCTTTTAACTCTGTTTAACTGTATTTGGCTCTGTTTGCCTCTGTTCATATCGTTTTAACTCTGTTTGCCTTAGTTTAATTCTGTTTAAATCTGTTTGCCTCTTCTTAACTCTATTTAACTCTGTTTGCTTCTGTTTAACGCTGTTTAACTCTGTTCAACTCTGTTTAACTCTGTTTAACTCTCTCATACTCTGTTTAACTCTGTTGAACTCTGTTTGCCTCTGTTTAACTCTGTTTGCCTCTGTTTCACTCTGTTTAACTCTGTTTGCCTCTGTGCAACTCTGTTTATCTCTGTTTAACTCTGTATGGCTCTGTTTAACTCTATTTCACTCTGTGTCCCTCTATATGCCCCTGTTCAACTCTGTTTAACTCTTTGGAACTCTGTTTGCCTCTGTTCAACTCTGTTGAACTCTGTATGCCTATGTCTAACTGTGTTTAACTCTGTTCGCCTCTCTTTACCTCTGTTTAACTCTGTTCATCTCTGTTTAACACTGTTTGCCTCTGTTTAACTCTGTTTAACTCTGTTTGCCGCTGTTCAACTCTGTTTAACTCTGTTTGCCTCGGTTTAACTCTGTTTCACTCCGTTTCCCTCTGTTTACATGTGTTTAACTCTGTTGAACTCTTTTTATCTCTGTTCAACTCTGTTTGCCTCTGTTTCAATCTATTTGACTCTGTTTGCCTCTGTTCAACTCTGTTTAACGCTGTATGCCTCTGTCTAACTCTGTTTGCCTCTGTTTCCCTCTGTTTGTCTCTGTTTAACTCTGTTTAATTCTGTTGAACTCTTTTTCTCTCTGTTCAACTCTGTTTGCCTCTGTTTCAATCTATTTAACTCTGTTTGCCTCTGTTTAATTCTGATTAACTCTGTTTGCCTCTGTTTAACTCTATTTAACTCTATTTGCCTCTGTTTAACGCTGTTTAACTCTGTTTGCCTCTGTTTAACTCTGTTGAACTCTGTTTGCATCTGTTTAACTCTGTTTGCCTCTGTTTAACTCTGTTGAACTCTGATATCTCTGTTCAACTCTGTTTCCCTCTGTTTCAATCTATTTAACTCTGTTTGCCTCTGTTCAACTCTGTTTAATTCTGCCTGCCTCTGTTTAACTCCGTTTCACTCTGTTTCCCACTGTTTACCTCTGTTTAACTCGGTTTAACTCTGCTGAAATCTGTTTATCTCTGTTGAACTCTGTTTGCCTCTGTTGAACTCGGTTTAACTCTGTTTAACTCTGTTTGCCTCTGTTCAGCTCTGTTTAACTCTGTTTGCCTGGGTTTAACGCTGTTTCACTCTGTTTGCCTCTGTTTACATGTGTTTAACTCTGTTGAACTCTTTTTATCTCTGTTCAACTCTGTTTGCCTCTGTTTCAATCTATTTGACTCTGTTTGCCTCTGTTCAACTCTGTTTAAAGCTGTATGCTTCCGTCTAACTCTGTTTCACTCTGTTTCCCTCTGTTTTCTCTGTTAAACTCTGTTTAACTCCATAGAACTGCTTATCACTGTTGAACTCTGTTTGCCTCTGTTTCAATCTATTTAACTCTGTTTTTCTCTGTTTAATTCTTTTTAACTATGTTTGCTACTGTTTAACTCTATTTAACCCTGTTTGCCTCTGTTCAACTCTTTTCAACTCTGTTTGCCTTGATTTAATTCTGTTTCACTCTGTTTACCTCTGTTTAACTCTTTTGAACTCTGTTTATCTCTGTTCAACTCTGTTTGCCTCTGTTTCAATCCATTTAACTCTGTATGCCTCTGTTTAACTCTGATTCACTCTGTTTCCCTCTGTTTGCCTCTGTTTAACTCTGTTGAACTCTGTATGTCTCTGTTGAACTCTGTTTGCCACTGTTGAACTATTTAACTCTGTTTGCCTCTGTTTAACGCTGTTTAACTCTGTTTGCCTCTGTTTAACTCTGTTTAACTCTGTGTGACTCTTTTAACTCTGTTGAACTCTGTTTGCCTGTTTAACTCTGTTTCACTCTGTTTCCCTCTGTTTGCCTCTGTTTAACTCTGTTGAATTCTGTATGTCTCTTTTGAACTCTGTTTGCCTCTGTTTCAATCTATTTAACTGTGTTTGCCTGTGTTTAATTCTGTTTAACTCTGTTTGCCACTGTTTGACTCTATTTAACTCTGTTTGCCTCTGTTTAACGCTGTTTAACTCTGTTTGCCTCTGTTTAACTCTGTTTAACTCTGTTTATCTCTGTTTAACACTGTTTGCCTCTGTTTAACTCTGTTTACCTCGGTTCAACACTGTTTAACTCTGTTTGCCTCGGTTGAACTCTGTTTCACTCTGTTTGCCTCTGTTTACATGTGTTTAACTCTGTTGAACTCTTTTTATCTCTGTTCAACTCTGTTTGCCTCTGTTTCAATCTATTTGACTCTGTTTGCCTCTGTTCAACTCTGTTTAACGCTGTATGCCTCCGTCTAACTCAGTTTCACTCTGTTTCCCTCTGTTTGCCTCTGTTTAACTCTGTTTAACTCCGTAGAACTGTTTATCTCTGCTGAACTCTGTTTGCCTCTGTTTCAATCAATTTAACTCTGTTTGCCTCTGTTTAATCCTTTTTAACTATGTTTGACACTGTTTAACTCTATTTAACTCTGTTTGCTTCTGTTCAACTCTGTTCAACTCTGTTTGCCTCGGTTTAATTCTGTTTCACTCTGTTTCCCTCTGTTTACCTCTGTTTAACTCTTTTGAACTCTGTTTATCTCTGTTCAATTCTGTTTGCCTCTGTTTCAATACATTTAACTCTGTTTGCCTCTGTTTAACTCTGTTTCACTCTGTTTCCCGCTGTTTGCCTCTGTTTAACTCTGTTGAACTCTGTATGTCTCTGTTGAACTCTGTTTACCTCGGTTCAACACTGTTTAACTCTGTTTGCCTCGGTTGAACTCTGTTTCACTCTGTTTGCCACTGTTTAACTCTATTTAACTCTCTTTGCCTCTGTTTAACGCTGTTTAACTCTGTTTGCCTCTGTTTAACTCTGTTTAACTCTGTATGCCTCTTTCAACTCTGTTGAACTCTGTTTGCCTCTGTTCATCTCTTTTTAACTCAGTTTGCCTCAGTTTAATTCTGTTTAAATCTGTTTGCCTCTATTTAACTCTATTTAACTCTGTTTGCTTCTGTTTAACGCTGTTTAACTCTGTTTGCCTCTGTTTAACTCAGTTTAACTCTCTAATACTCTGTTTAACTCTGTTGAACTCTGTTTAACTCTGTTTGCCTCTGTTTAACTCTGTTTAACTCTGTTTGCCTCTGTTCAACTCTGTTTAATTCTGTTTAACTCTGTATTGCTCTGTTTTACTCTATTTCACTCTGTTTCCCTCTGTTTGCCCCTGTTCAACTCTGTTTAACTCTTTGGAACTCTGTTTGCCTCTGTTTAACTCTGTTTAAATCAGGTTAACTCTGTTTAAATCTGTTCAAATCTGTTGACCTCTGTTTGCTTATGTTTAAATCTGTTCGCCTCTCTTTACCTGTATTTAACTCTGTTTATCTCTGTTTAACACTGTTTGCCTCTGTTTAACTCTGTTTAACTCTGTTTACCGCTGTTCAACTCTTTTTAACTCTGTTTGCCTCGGTTTAACTCTGTTTCACTCTGTTTCCCTCTGTTTACATGTGTTTAACTCTGTTGAACTCTTTATATCTCTGTTCAACTCTGTTTGCCTCTGTTTCAATCCATTTGACTCTATTTGCCTCTATTCAACTCTTTTTATCGCTGTATGCCTCCGTCTAACTCTGTTTCACTCTGTTTCCCTCTGTTTGCCTCTGTTTAACTCTGTTTAACTCTGTTGAACTCTGTTTGCCTATGTTTCAATCTATTTAACTCTGTTTGCCTCTGTTTAATTCTGTTTAACTCTGTTTGCCTCTGTTTAACTCTATTTAACTCTGTTTGCCTCTGTTTCACGCTGTTTAACTCTGTTTGCCTCTGTTGAACTCTGTTTGCCTCTGTTAAACTCTGTTTAACTCTGTTGAACTCTGATATCTCTGTTCAACTCTGTTTCCATCTGTTTCAATCTATTTAACTCTGTTTGCCTCTGTTCAACTCTGTTTAACTCTGCCTGCCTCGGTTTAACTCTGTTTCACTCGGTTTAACTCTGCTGAACTCTGTTTATCTCTGTTGAAATCTGTTTGCCTCTGTTGAACTCGGTTTAAATCTGTTGAACTCTGTTTATCTCTGTTGAAATCTGCTTGCCTCTCTTTCAATCTATTTAACGCTGTTTAACTCTGTTTAACTCTATTTTCCTCCATTTAACTATGTTTAACTCTGTTTGCCTCCGTTCAACTCTGTTTAACTCTATTTGCATCTGCTTAAATCTGTTTCACTCTATTTCCCTCTGTTTCCCTCTGTTTAACTCTGCGTAACTCTGTTGAACTCTGTTTATTTCTGTTGAACTCTGTTTGCCTCTGTTTCAAACTATTTAACTCTGTTTGCCTCTGTTCAACTCTGTTTCACTCTGTATGCCTCTGTTTAACTCAGTTTCACTGTTTCCCTCTGTTTGCATCTGTTTAACTCTGCTTAACTCTGTTGGACTCTGTTTATCTCTGTTGAACTCTGCTTGCCTCTGTTTCAATCTATTTAACTCTGTTTGCCACTTTTTAAATCTGTTTAACTCCGATTGCCTCTGTTTAACTCTGTTTAACTCTGTTTGCCTCTGTTCAACTCACTTCAACTCTGTTTCCCTCGGTTTTACTCTGTTTCACTCTGTTTCCCTCTGTTTACATGTGTTTAACTCTGTTGAACTCTGTTTATCTCTGTTCAACTCTGTTTGCGTCTGTTTCAATCTACTTAACTCTGGTTGCCTCTGTTCAACTCTTTTTAACTCTGTATGCCTCTGCTTAACTCTGTTTCACTCTGTTTCCCTCTGTTTGCCTCTGTTTATCTCTGTTGAACTCTGTATGTCTCTTTTGAACTCTGTTTGCCTCTGTTTCAATCTATTTAACTCTGTTTGCCTGTGTTTAATTCTGTTTAACTCTGTTTGCCACTGTTTAACTCTATTTAACTCTGTTTGCCTCTGTTTAACGCTGTTTAACTCTGTTTGCCTCTGTTTAACTCTGTTTAACTCTGTTTATCTCTGTTTAACACTGTTTGCCTCTGTTTAACTCTGTTTAACTCTGTTTACCTCGGTTCAACACTGTTTAACTCAGTTTGCCTCGGTTGAACTCTGTTTCACTCTGTTTCCCTCTGTTTGCCTCTGTTTAACTCTGTTTAACTCCCTGGAACTGTTTATCTCTGTTGAACCCTGTTTGCCTCTGTTTAATCCTTTTTAACTATGTTTGCCACTGTTTAACTCTATTTAACTCTGTTTGCCTCTGTTCAACTCTGTTCAACTCTGTTTGCCTCGGTTTAATTCTGTTTCACTCTGTTTCCCTCTGTTTACCTCTGTTTAACTATTTTGAACTCTGTTTAACTCTTTTGAACTCTGTTTATCTCTGTTTAACTCTGTTTGCCTCTGTTTAACTCTGTTTCAATCTGTTTAACTCTGTTTGACTCTGTGCAACTCTGTTGAACTCTGTTTGCCTATGTTTAACTATGTTTAACTCTGTTCGCCTCTCTTTACCTCTGTTTAACTCTGTTCATCTCTGTTTAACACTGTTTGCCTCTGTTTAACTCTGTTTAACTCTGTTTGCCGCTGTTCAACTCTGTTTAACTCTGTTTGCCTCGGTTTAACTCTGTTTCACTCTGTTTCCCTCTGTTTCCATGTGTTTAACTCTGTTGAACTCTTTTTATCTCTGTTCAACTCTGTTTGCCTCTGTTTCAATCTATTTGACTCTGTTTGCCTCTGTTCAACTCTGTTTAACGCTGTATGCCTCTGTCTAACTCTGTTTGCCTCTGTTTCCCTCTGTTTGCCTCTGTTTAACTCTGTATAATTCTGTTGAACTCTTTTTATCTCTGTTCAACTCTGTTTGCCTCTGTTTCAATCTATTTAACTCTGTCTGCCTCTGTTTAATTCTGATTAACTCTGTTTGCCTCTGTTTAACTCCATTTAACTCTATTTGCTTCTGTTTCACGCTGTTTAACTCTGTTTGCCTCTGTTTAACTCTGTTGAACTCTGTTTGCATCTGTTTAACTCTGTTTAACTCTGTTGAACTCTGATATCTCTGTTCAACTCTGTTTCCCTCTGTTTCAATCTATTAAACTCTGTTTGCCTCTGTTCAACTCTGTTTAACTCTGCCTGCCTCTGTTTAACTCCGTTTCACTCTGTTTCCCACTGTTTACCTCTGTTTCACTCGGTTTAACTCTGCTGAAATCTGTTTATCTCTGTTGAACTCTGTTTGCCTCTGTTGAACTCGGTTTAACTCTGTTTAACTCTGTTTGCCTCTGCTCAACTCTGTTTAACTCTGTTTGCCTCGGTTTAACTCTGTTTCACTCTGTTTGCCTCTGTTTACATGTGTTTAACTCTGTTGAACTCTGTTTATCTCTGTTCAACTCAGTTTGCCTCTGTTTCAATCTATTTGACTCTGTTTGCCTCTGTTCAACTCTGTTTAAAGCTGTATGCCTCCGTCTAACTCTGTTTCACTCTGTTTCCCTCTGTTTGCCTCTGTTTAACTCCATAGAACTGCTTATCACTGTTGAACTCTGTTTCCCTCTGTTTAAATCTATTTAACTCTGTTATTCTCTGTTTAATTCTTTTTAACTATGTTTGCCACTGTTTAACTCTATTTAACTCTGTTTGCCTCTGTTCAACTCTTTTCAACTCTGTTTGCCTTGGTTTAATACTGTTTAACTCTGTTTAACTCTATTTTCCTCCATTTAACTATGTTTAACTCTGTTTGCCTCCGTTCAACTCTGTTTAACTCTATTTGCCTCTGTTTAAATCTGTTTCACTCTATTTCCCTCTGTTTCCCTCTGTTTAACTCTGTGTAACTCTGTTGAACTCTGTTTATTTCTGTTGAACTCTGTTTGCCTCTGTTTCAAACTATTTAACTCTGTTTGCCTCTGTTCAACTCTGTTTCACTCTGTATGCCTCTGTTTAACTCTGTTTCACTGTTTCCCTCTGTTTGCATCTGTTTAACTCTGCTTAACTCTGTTGGACTCTGTTTATCTCTGCTGAACTCTGTTTGCCTCTGTTTCAATCTATTTAACTCTGTTTGCCACTTTTTAAATCTGTTTAACTCCGATTGCCTCTGTTTAACTCTGTTTAACTCTGTATGCCTCTGTTCAACTCACTTCAACTCTGTTTGCCTCGGTTTTACTCTGTTTCACTCTGTTTCCCTCTGTTTACATGTGTTTAACTCTGTTGAACTCTGTTTATCTCTGTTCAACTCTGTTTGCGTCTGTTTCAATCTATTTAACTCTGGTTGCCTCTGTTCAACTCTGTTTAACTCTGTATGCCTCTGTTTAACTCTGCTTCACTCTGTTTCCCTCTGTTTGCCTCTGTTTAACTCTGTGTAACTCTGTTGAACTCTGTTTATTTCTGTTGAACTCTGTTTGCCTCTGTTTCAAACTATTTAACTCTGTTTGCCTCTGTTCAACTCTGTTTCACTCTGTATGCCTCTGTTTAACTCTGTTTCACTGTTTCCCTCTGTTTGCATCTGTTTAACTCTGCTTAACTCTGTTGGACTCTGTTTATCTCTGCTGAACTCTGTTTGCCTCTGTTTCAATCTATTTAACTCTGTTTGCCACTTTTTAAATCTGTTTAACTCCGATTGCCTCTGTTTAACTCTGTTTAACTCTGTATGCCTCTGTTCAACTCACTTCAACTCTGTTTGCCTCGGTTTTACTCTGTTTCACTCTGTTTCCCTCTGTTTACATGTGTTTAACTCTGTTGAACTCTGTTTATCTCTGTTCAACTCTGTTTGCGTCTGTTTCAATCTATTTAACTCTGGTTGCCTCTGTTCAACTCTGTTTAACTCTGTATGCCTCTGTTTAACTCTGCTTCACTCTGTTTCCCTCTGTTTGCCTCTGTTTAACTCTGTTTAACTCTGTTGAACTCTGTTTGCCTATGTTTCAATCTATTTAACTCTGTTTGCCTCTGTTTAATTCTGTTTAACCCTGTTTGCCTCTTTTAACTCTATTTAACTCTGTTTGCCTCTGTTTCACGCTGTTTAACTCTGTTTGCCTCTGTTTAACTCTGTTGAACTCTGTTTGCCTCTGTTAAACTCTGTTTAACTCTGTTGAACTCTGATATCTCTGCTCAACTCTGTTTCCATCTCTTTCAATCTATTTAACGCTGTTTGCCTCTGTTCAACTCTGTTTAACTCTGCCTGCCTCGGTTTAACTCTGTTTCACTCTGTTTCCCTCTGTTTACCTCTGTTTAACTCGGTTTAACTCTGCTGAACTCTGTTTATCTCTGTTGAAATCTGTTTGCCTCTGTTGAACTCGGTTTAAATCTGTTGAACTCTATTTATCTCTGTTGAAATCTGCTTGCCTCTCTTTCAATCTATTTAACGCTGTTTAACTTTGTTTAACTCTATTTTCCTCTATTTAACTATGTTTAACTCTGTTTGCCTCCGTTCAACTCTGTTTAACTCTATTTGCCTCTGTTTAAATCTGTTTCACTCTATTTCCCTCTGTTTCCCTCTGTTTAACTCTGCGTAACTCTGTTGAACTCTGTTTATTTCTGTTGAACTCTGTTTGCCTCTGTTTCAAAGGATTTAACTCTGTTTGCCTCTGTTCAACTCTGTTTCACTCTGTATGCCTCTGTTTAACTCTGTTTCACTGTTTCCCTCTGTTTAACTCTGCTTAACTCTGTTGGACTCTGTTTATCTCTGTTGAACTTTGCTTGCCTCTGTTTCAATCTATTTAACTCTGTTTGCCACTTTTTAAATCTGTTTAACTCCGATTGCCTCTGTTTAAATCTGTTTAACTCTGTTTGCCTCTGTTCAACTCACTTCAACTCTGTTTCCCTCGGTTTTACTCTGTTTCACTCTGTTTCCCTCTGTTTACATGTGTTTAACTCTGTTGAAGTCTGTTTATCTCTGTTCAACTCTGTTTGCGTCAGTTTCAATCAATTTAACTCTGGTTGCCTCTGTTCAACTCTGTTTAACTCTGTATGCCTCTGTTTAACTCTGTTTCACTCTGTTTCCCTCTGTTTCCCTCTGTTTGCCTCTGTTTAACTCTGTGGAATTCTGTATGTCTCTTTCGAACTCTGTTTGTCTCTGTTTCAATCTATTTAACTCTGTTTGCCTGTGTTTAATTCTGTTTAACTCTGTTTGCCACTGTTTAACTCTATTTAACTCTGTTTGCCTCTGTTTAACGCTGTTTAACTCTGTTTGCCTCTGTTTAACTCTGTTTAAGTCTGTTTATCTCTGTTTAACACTGTTTGCCTCTGTTTAACTCTGTTTAACTCTGTTTACCTCGGTTCAACACTGTTTAACTTTGTTTGCCTCGGTTGAACTCTGTTTCACTCTGTTTCCCTCTGTTTGCCTCTGTTTAACTCTGTTTAACTCCCTAGAACCGTTTATCTCTGTTGAACCCTGTTTGCCTCTGTTTAATCCTTTTTAACTATGTTTGCCACTGTTTAACTCTATTTAACTCTGTTTGCCTCTGTTCAACTCTGTTCAACTCTGTTTGCCTCGGTTTAATTCTGTTTCACTCTGTTTCCCTCTGTTTAACTCTTTTGAACTCTGTTTATATCTGCTCAACTCTGTTTGCCTCTGTTTCAAAACATTTAACTCTGTTTACCTCTGTTTAACTTTGTTTCACTCTGTTTCCCGCTGTTTGCCTCTGTTTAACTCTGTTGAACTCTGTATGTCTCTGTTGAACTCTGTTTGCCACTGTTTAACTCTATTTAACTCTCTTTGCCTCTGTTTAACGCTGTTTAACTCTGTTTGCCTCTGTTTAACTCTGTTTAACTCTGTATGCCTCTTTTAACTCTGTTGAACTCTGTTTGCCTCTGTTCATCTCTTTTTAACTCTGTTTGCCTCAGTTTAATTCTGTTTAAATCTGTTTGCCTCTAATTAACTCTATTTAACTCTGTTTGCTTCTGTTTAACTCTGTTTGCCTCTGTTTAACTCTGTTTAACTCTCTCATACTCTGTTTAACTCTGTTGAACTCTGTTTGCCTCTGTTTAACTCTGTTTGACTCTGTTTCACTCTGTTTAACTCTGTTTGCCTCTGTTCAACTGTGTTTATCTCTGTTTAACTCTGTATTGATCTGTTTAACTCTATTTCAAACTGTTTCCCTCTATTTGCCCCTGTTCAACTCTGTTTAACTCTTTGGAACTCTGTTTGCCTCTGTTTAACTCTGTTTGCCTCTGTTTAACTCTGTTTCAATCAGTTTAACTCTGTTTGACTCTGTTCAACTCTGTTGAACTCTGTTTGCCTATGTTTAACTATGTTTAACTCTGTTCGCCTCTCTTTTCCTCTGTTTAACTCTGTTTCATCTCTGTTTAATACTGTTTGCCTCTGTTTAACTCTGTTTAACTCTGTTTGCCGCTGTTCAACTCTGTTTAACTCTGTTTGCCTCGGTTTAACTCTGTTTCACTCTGTTTCCCTCTGTTTACATGTGTTTAACTCTGTTGAACTCTTTTTATCTCTGTTCAACTCTGTTTGCCTCTGTTTCAATCTATTTGACTCTGTTTGCCTCTGTTGAACTCTGTTTAACGCTGTATGCCTCTATCTAACTCTGTTTGCCTCTGTTTCCCACTGTTTGCCTCTGTTTAACTCTGTTTAATTCTGTTGAATTCTTTTTATCTCTGTTCAACTCTGTTGCCTCTGTTTCAATCTATTTAACTCTGTTTGCCTCTGTTTAATTCTGATTAAATCTGTTTGCCTCTGTTTAACTCCATTTAACTCTATTTGCCTCTGTTTCACGCTGCTAACTCTGTTTGCCTCTGTTTATCTCTGTTGAACTCTGTTTGCATCTGTTTAACTCGGTTTAACTCTGTTGAACTCTGATATCTCTGTTCAACTCTGTTTCCCTCTGTTTCAATCTATTAAACTCTGTTTGCCTCTGTTCAACTCTGTTTAACTCTGCCTGCCTCTGTTTAATTCCGTTTCACTCTGTTTCCCACTGTTTACCTCTGTTTAACTCGGTTTAACTCTGCTGAAATCTGTTTATCTCTGTTGAACTCTGTTTGCCTCTGTTGAACTCGGTTTAACTCTGTTTAACTCTGTTTGCCTCTGCTCAACTCTGTTTAACTCTGTTTGCCTTTGTTTAACTCTGTTTCACTCTGTTTGCCTCTGTTTACATGTGTTTAACTCTGTTGAACTCTGTTTATCTCTGTTCAACTCTGTTTGCCTCTGTTTCAATCTATTTGACTCTGTTTGCCTCTGTTCAACTCTGTTTAAAGCTGTATGCCTCCGTCTAACTCTGTTTCACTCTGTTTCCCTCTGTTTGCCTCTGTTAAACTCTGTTTAACTCCATAGAACTGCTTATCACTGTTGAACTCTGTTTCCCTCTGTTTCAATCTATTTAACTCTGTTTTTCTCTGTTTAATTCTTTTTAACTATGTTTGCCACTGTTTAACTCTATTTAACTCTGTTTGCCTCTGTTCAACTCTTTTCAACTCTGTTTGCCTTGGTTTAATACTGTTTAACTCTGTTTAACTCTATTTTCCTCCATTTAACTATGTTTAACTCTGTTTGCCTCCGTTCAACTCTGTTTAACTCTATTTGCCTCTGTTTAAATCTGTTTCACTCTATTTCCCTCTGTTTCCCTCTGTTTAACTCTGCGTAACTCTGTTGAACTCTGTTTATTTCTGTTGAACTCTGTTTGCCTCTGTTTCAAAGGATTTAACTCTGTTTGCCTCTGTTCAACTCTGTTTCACTCTGTATGCCTCTGTTTAACTCTGTTTCACTGTTTCCCTCTGTTTGCATCTGTTTAACTCTGCTTAACTCTGTTGGACTCTGTTTATCTCTGTTGAACTCTGCTTGCCTCTGTTTCAATCTATTTAACTCTGTTTGCCACTTTTTAAATCTGTTTAACTCCGATTGCCTCTGTTTAACTCTGTTTAACTCTGTTTGCCTCTGTTCAACTCACTTCAACTCTGTTTCCCTCGGTTTTACTCTGTTTCACTCTGTTTCCCTCTGTTTACATGTGTTTAACTCTGTTGAAGTCTGTTTATCTCTGTTCAACTCTGTTTGCGTCTGTTTCAATCTATTTAACTCTGGTTGCCTCTGTTCAACTCTGTTTAACTCTGTATGCCTCTGTTTAACTCTGTTTCACTCTGTTTCCCTCTGTTTGCCTCTGTTTAACTCTGTTGAATTCTGTATGTCTCTTTTGAACTCTGTTTGCCTCTGTTTCAATCTATTTAACTCTGTTTGCCTGTGTTTAATTCTGTTTAACTCTGTTTGCCACTGTTTAACTCTATTTAACTCTGTTTGCCTCTGTTTAACGCTGTTTAACTCTGTTTGCCTCTGTTTAACTCTGTTTAACTCTGTTTATCTCTGTTTAACACTGTTTGCCTCTGTTTAACTCTGTTTACCTCGGTTCAACACTGTTTAACTCTGTTTGCCTCGGTTGAACTCTGTTTCACTCTGTTTCCCTCTGTTTGCCTCTGTTTAACTCTGTTTAACTCTGCCTGCCTCGGTTTAACTCTGTTTCACTCTGTTTCCCTCTGTTTACCTCTGTTTAACTCGGTTTAACTCTGCTGAACTCTGTTTATCTCTGTTGAAATCTGTATGCCTCTGTTGAACTCGGTTTAAATCTGTTGAACTCTGTTTTTCTCTGTTGAAATCTGCTTGCCTCTCTTTCAATCTATTTAACGCTGTTTAACTCTGTTTAACTCTATTTTCCTCCATTTAACTATGTTTAACTCTGTTTGCCTCCGTTCAACTCTGTTTAACTCTATTTGCCTCTGTTTAAATCTGTTTCACTCTATTTCCCTCTGTTTCCCTCTGTTTAACTCTGCGTAACTCTGTTGAACTCTGTTTATTTCTGTTGAACTCTGTTTGCCTCTGTTTCAAACTATTTAACTCTGTTTGCCTCTGTTCAACTCTGTTTCACTCTGTATGCCTCTTTTAACTCTGTTGAACTCTGTTTGCCTCTGTTCATCTCTTTTTAACTCTGTTTGCCTCAGTTTAATTCTGTTTAAATCTGTTTGCCTCTACTTAACTCTATTTAACTCTGTTTGCTTCTGTTTAACTCTGTTTGCCTCTGTTTAACTCTGTTTAACTCTCTCATACTCTGTTTAACTCTGTTGAACTCTGTTTGCCTCTGTTTAACTCTGTTTATCTCTGTTTAACTCTGTATGGCTCTGTTTAACTCTATTTCACTCTGTTTCCCTCTATTTGCCCCTGTTCAACTCTGTTTAACTCTTTGGAACTCTGTTTGCCTCTGTTTAACTCTGTTTGCCTCTGTTTAACTCTGTTTCAATCTGTTTAACTCTGTTTGCCTCTGTTCAACTCTGTTGAACTCTGTTTGCCTATGTTTAACTATGTTTAACTCTGTTCGCCTCTCTTTACCTCTGTTTAACTCTGTTCATCTCTGTTTAACACTGTTTGCCTCTGTTTAACTCTGTTTAACTCTGTTTGCCGCTGTTCAACTCTGTTTAACTCTGTTTGCCTCGGTTTAACTCTGTTTCACTCTGTTTCCCTCTGTTTACATGTGTTTAACTCTGTTGAACTCTTTTTATCTCTGTTCAACTCTGTTTGCCTCTGTTTCAATCTATTTGACTCTGTTTGCCTCTGTTCAACTCTGTTTAACGCTGTATGCCTCTGTCTAACTCTGTTTGCCTCTGTTTCCCTCTGTTTGCCTCTGTTTAACTCTGTTTAATTCGGTTGAACTCTTTTTATCTCTGTTCAACTCTGTTTGCCTCTGTTTCAATCTATTTAACTCTGTTTGCCTCTGTTTAATTCTGATTAACTCTGTTTGCCTCTGTTTAACTCCATTTAACTCTATTTGCCTCTGTTTCACGCTGTTTAACTCTGTTTGCCTCTGTTTAACTCTGTTGAACTCTGTTTGCATCTGTTTAACTCTGTTTAACTCTGTTGAACTCTGATATCTCTGTTCAACTCTGTTTCCCTCTGTTTCAATCTATTAAACTCTGTTTGCCTCTGTTCAACTCTGTTTAACTCTGCCTGCCTCTGTTTAATTCCGTTTCACTCTGTTTCCCACTGTTTACCTCTGTTTAACTCGGTTTAACTCTGCTGAAATCTGTTTATCTCTGTTGAACTCTGTTTGCCTCTGTTGAACTCGGTTTAACTCTGTTTAACTCTGTTTGCCTCTGCTCAACTCTGTTTAACTCTGTTTGCCTCTGTTTAACTCTGTTTCACTCTGTTTGCCTCTGTTTACATGTGTTTAACTCTGTTGAACTCTGTTTATCTCTGTTCAACTCTGTTTGCCTCTGTTTCAATCTATTTGACTCTGTTTGCCTCTGTTCAACTCTGTTTAAAGCTGTATGCCTCCGTCTAACTCTGTTTCACTCTGTTTCCCTCTGTTTGCCTCTGTTTAACTCTGTTTAACTCCATAGAACTGCTTATCACTGTTGAACTCTGTTTCCCTCTGTTTCAATCTATTTAACTCTGTTTTTCTCTGTTTAATTCTTTTTAACTATGTTTGCCACTGTTTAACTCTATTTAACTCTGTTTGCCTCTGTTCAACTCTTTTCAACTCTGTTTGCCTTGGTTTAATACTGTTTAACTCTGTTTAACTCTATTTTCCTCCATTTAACTATGTTTAACTCTGTTTGCCTCCGTTCAACTCTGTTTAACTCTATTTGCCTCTGTTTAAATCTGTTTCACTCTATTTCCCTCTGTTTCCCTCTGTTTAACTCTGCGTAACTCTGTTGAACTCTGTTTATTTCTGTTGAACTCTGTTTGCCTCTGTTTCAAAGGATTTAACTCTGTTTGCCTCTGTTCAACTCTGTTTCACTCTGTATGCCTCTGTTTAACTCTGTTTCACTGTTTCCCTCTGTTTGCATCTGTTTAACTCTGCTTAACTCTGTTGGACTCTGTTTATCTCTGTTGAACTCTGCTTGCCTCTGTTTCAATCTATTTAACTCTGTTTGCCACTTTTTAAATCTGTTTAACTCCGATTGCCTCTGTTTAACTCTGTTTAACTCTGTTTGCCTCTGTTCAACTCACTTCAACTCTGTTTCCCTCGGTTTTACTCTGTTTCACTCTGTTTCCCTCTGTTTACATGTGTTTAACTCTGTTGAAGTCTGTTTATCTCTGTTCAACTCTGTTTGCGTCTGTTTCAATCTATTTAACTCTGGTTGCCTCTGTTCAACTCTGTTTAACTCTGTATGCCTCTGTTTAACTCTGTTTCACTCTGTTTCCCTCTGTTTGCCTCTGTTTAACTCTGTTGAATTCTGTATGTCTCTTTTGAACTCTGTTTGCCTCTGTTTCACTCTATTTAACTCTGTTTGCCTGTGTTTAATTCTGTTTAACTCTGTTTGCCACTGTTTAACTCTATTTAACTCTGTTTGCCTCTGTTTAACGCTGTTTAACTCTGTTTGCCTCTGTTTAACTCTGTTTAACTCTGTTTATCTCTGTTTAACACTGTTTGCCTCTGTTTAACTCTGTTTACCTCGGTTCAACACTGTTTAACTCTGTTTGCCTCGGTTGAACTCTGTTTCACTCTGTTTCCCTCTGTTTGCCTCTGTTTAACTCTGTTTAACTCTGCCTGCCTCGGTTTAACTCTGTTTCACTCTGTTTCCCTCTGTTTACCTCTGTTTAACTCGGTTTAACTCTGCTGAACTCTGTTTATCTCTGTTGAAATCTGTATGCCTCTGTTGAACTCGGTTTAAATCTGTTGAACTCTGTTTTTCTCTGTTGAAATCTGCTTGCCTCTCTTTCAATCTATTTAACGCTGTTTAACTCTGTTTAACTCTATTTTCCTCCATTTAACTATGTTTAACTCTGTTTGCCTCCGTTCAACTCTGTTTAACTCTATTTGCCTCTGTTTAAATCTGTTTCACTCTATTTCCCTCTGTTTCCCTCTGTTTAACTCTGCGTAACTCTGTTGAACTCTGTTTATTTCTGTTGAACTCTGTTTGCCTCTGTTTCAAACTATTTAACTCTGTTTGCCTCTGTTCAACTCTGTTTCACTCTGTATGCCTCTTTTAACTCTGTTGAACTCTGTTTGCCTCTGTTCATCTCTTTTTAACTCTGTTTGCCTCAGTTTAATTCTGTTTAAATCTGTTTGCCTCTACTTAACTCTATTTAACTCTGTTTGCTTCTGTTTAACTCTGTTTGCCTCTGTTTAACTCTGTTTAACTCTCTCATACTCTGTTTAACTCTGTTGAACTCTGTTTGCCTCTGTTTAACTCTGTTTATCTCTGTTTAACTCTGTATGGCTCTGTTTAACTCTATTTCACTCTGTTTCCCTCTATTTGCCCCTGTTCAACTCTGTTTAACTCTTTGGAACTCTGTTTGCCTCTGTTTAACTCTGTTTGCCTCTGTTTAACTCTGTTTCAATCTGTTTAACTCTGTTTGCCTCTGTTCAACTCTGTTGAACTCTGTTTGCCTATGTTTAACTATGTTTAACTCTGTTCGCCTCTCTTTACCTCTGTTTAACTCTGTTCATCTCTGTTTAACACTGTTTGCCTCTGTTTAACTCTGTTTAACTCTGTTTGCCGCTGTTCAACTCTGTTTAACTCTGTTTGCCTCGGTTTAACTCTGTTTCACTCTGTTTCCCTCTGTTTACATGTGTTTAACTCTGTTGAACTCTTTTTATCTCTGTTCAACTCTGTTTGCCTCTGTTTCAATCTATTTGACTCTGTTTGCCTCTGTTCAACTCTGTTTAACGCTGTATGCCTCTGTCTAACTCTGTTTGCCTCTGTTTCCCTCTGTTTGCCTCTGTTTAACTCTGTTTAATTCGGTTGAACTCTTTTTATCTCTGTTCAACTCTGTTTGCCTCTGTTTCAATCTATTTAACTCTGTTTGCCTCTGTTTAATTCTGATTAACTCTGTTTGCCTCTGTTTAACTCCATTTAACTCTATTTGCCTCTGTTTCACGCTGTTTAACTCTGTTTGCCTCTGTTTAACTCTGTTGAACTCTGTTTGCATCTGTTTAACTCTGTTTAACTCTGTTGAACTCTGATATCTCTGTTCAACTCTGTTTCCCTCTGTTTCAATCTATTAAACTCTGTTTGCCTCTGTTCAACTCTGTTTAACTCTGCCTGCCTCTGTTTAATTCCGTTTCACTCTGTTTCCCACTGTTTACCTCTGTTTAACTCGGTTTAACTCTGCTGAAATCTGTTTATCTCTGTTGAACTCTGTTTGCCTCTGTTGAACTCGGTTTAACTCTGTTTAACTCTGTTTGCCTCTGCTCAACTCTGTTTAACTCTGTTTGCCTCTGTTTAACTCTGTTTCACTCTGTTTGCCTCTGTTTACATGTGTTTAACTCTGTTGAACTCTGTTTATCTCTGTTCAACTCTGTTTGCCTCTGTTTCAATCTATTTGACTCTGTTTGCCTCTGTTCAACTCTGTTTAAAGCTGTATGCCTCCGTCTAACTCTGTTTCACTCTGTTTCCCTCTGTTTGCCTCTGTTTAACTCTGTTTAACTCCATAGAACTGCTTATCACTGTTGAACTCTGTTTCCCTCTGTTTCAATCTATTTAACTCTGTTTTTCTCTGTTTCATTCTTTTTAACTATGTTTGCCACTGTTTAACTCTATTTAACTCTGTTTGCCTCTGTTCAACTCTTTTCAACTCTGTTTGCCTTGGTTTAATACTGTTTAACTCTGTTTAACTCTATTTTCCTCCATTTAACTATGTTTAACTCTGTTTGCCTCCGTTCAACTCTGTTTAACTCTATTTGCCTCTGTTTAAATCTGTTTCACTCTATTTCCCTCTGTTTCCCTCTTTTTAACTCTGCGTAACTCTGTTGAACTCTTGAACTCTGTTTATTTCTGTTGAACTCTGTTTGCCTCTGTTTCAAACTATTTAACTCTGTTTGCCTCTGTTCAACTCTGTTTCACTCTGTATGCCTCTGTTTAACTCTGTTTCACTGTTTCCCTCTGTTTGCATCTGTTTAACTCTGCTTAACTCTGTTGGACTCTGTTTATCTCTGCTGAACTCTGTTTGCCTCTGTTTCAATCTATTTAACTCTGTTTGCCACTTTTTAAATCTGTTTAACTCCGATTGCCTCTGTTTAACTCTGTTTAACTCTGTATGCCTCTGTTCAACTCACTTCAACTCTGTTTGCCTCGGTTTTACTCTGTTTCACTCTGTTTCCCTCTGTTTACATGTGTTTAACTCTGTTGAACTCTGTTTATCTCTGTTCAACTCTGTTTGCGTCTGTTTCAATCTATTTAACTCTGGTTGCCTCTGTTCAACTCTGTTTAACTCTGTATGCCTCTGTTTAACTCTGCTTCACTCTGTTTCCCTCTGTTTGCCTCTGTTTAACTCTGTTGAACTCTGTATGTCTCTTTTGAACTCTGTTTGCCTCTGTTTCAATCTATTTAAATCTGTTTGCCTCTGTTTAATCCTTTTTAACTATGTTTGCCACTGTTTAACTCTATTTAACTCTGTTTGCCTCTGTTTAACGCTGTTTAACTCTGTTTGCCTCTGTTTAACTCTGTTATCTCTGTATGCCTCTGTTTAACGCTGTTTAACTCTGTTTGCCTCTGTTTAACTCTGTTATCTCTGTATGCCTCTTTTAACTCTGTTGAACTCTGTATGCCTCTGTTTAACTCTGTTTCACTCTGTTTCCCTCTGTTTGCCTCTATTTAACTCTGTTGAACTCTGTATGTCTCTTTTGAACTCTGCCTCTGTTTCAATCCATTTAATTGTGTTTGCCTCTGCTAAATTCTGTTTAACTCTGTTTGCCTCTGTTTAACTCTATTTCACTCTGTTTGCCTCTGTTTAACGCTGTTTAACTCTGTATGCCTCTTTTAACTCTGTTTAACTGTATTTGGCTCTGTTTGCCTCTGTTCATATCGTTTTAACTCTGTTTGCCTTAGTTTAATTCTGTTTAAATCTGTTTGCCTCTTCTTAACTCTATTTAACTCTGTTTGCTTCTGTTTAACGCTGTTTAACTCTGTTCAACTCTGTTTAACTCTGTTTAACTCTCTCATACTCTGTTTAACTCTGTTGAACTCTGTTTGCCTCTGTTTAACTCTGTTTCACTCTGTTTAACTCTGTTTGCCTCTGTGCAACTCTGTTTATCTCTGTTTAACTCTGTATGGCTCTGTTTAACTCTATTTCACTCTGTGTCCCTCTATATGCCCCTGTTCAACTCTGTTTAACTCTTTGGAACTCTGTTTGCCTCTGTTCAACTCTGTTGAACTCTGTATGCCTATGTCTAACTGTGTTTAACTCTGTTCGCCTCTCTTTACCTCTGTTTAACTCTGTTCATCTCTGTTTAACACTGTTTGCCTCTGTTTAACTCTGTTTAACTCTGTTTGCCGCTGTTCAACTCTGTTTAACTCTGTTTGCCTCGGTTTAACTCTGTTTCACTCCGTTTCCCTCTGTTTACATGTGTTTAACTCTGTTGAACTCTTTTTATCTCTGTTCAACTCTGTTTGCCTCTGTTTCAATCTATTTGACTCTGTTTGCCTCTGTTCAACTCTGTTTAACGCTGTATGCCTCTGTCTAACTCTGTTTGCCTCTGTTTCCCTCTGTTTGTCTCTGTTTAACTCTGTTTAATTCTGTTGAACTCTTTTTCTCTCTGTTCAACTCTGTTTGCCTCTGTTTCAATCTATTTAACTCTGTTTGCCTCTGTTTAATTCTGATTAACTCTGTTTGCCTCTGTTTAACTCTATTTAACTCTATTTGCCTCTGTTTAACGCTGTTTAACTCTGTTTGCCTCTGTTTAACTCTGTTGAACTCTGTTTGCATCTGTTTAACTCTGTTTGCCTCTGTTTAACTCTGTTGAACTCTGATATCTCTGTTCAACTCTGTTTCCCTCTGTTTCAATCTATTTAACTCTGTTTGCCTCTGTTCAACTCTGTTTAATTCTGCCTGCCTCTGTTTAACTCCGTTTCACTCTGTTTCCCACTGTTTACCTCTGTTTAACTCGGTTTAACTCTGCTGAAATCTGTTTATCTCTGTTGAACTCTGTTTGCCTCTGTTGAACTCGGTTTAACTCTGTTTAACTCTGTTTGCCTCTGTTCAGCTCTGTTTAACTCTGTTTGCCTGGGTTTAACGCTGTTTCACTCTGTTTGCCTCTGTTTACATGTGTTTAACTCTGTTGAACTCTTTTTATCTCTGTTCAACTCTGTTTGCCTCTGTTTCAATCTATTTGACTCTGTTTGCCTCTGTTCAACTCTGTTTAAAGCTGTATGCTTCCGTCTAACTCTGTTTCACTCTGTTTCCCTCTGTTTTCTCTGTTAAACTCTGTTTAACTCCATAGAACTGCTTATCACTGTTGAACTCTGTTTGCCTCTGTTTCAATCTATTTAACTCTGTTTTTCTCTGTTTAATTCTTTTTAACTATGTTTGCTACTGTTTAACTCTATTTAACCCTGTTTGCCTCTGTTCAACTCTTTTCAACTCTGTTTGCCTTGATTTAATTCTGTTTCACTCTGTTTACCTCTGTTTAACTCTTTTGAACTCTGTTTATCTCTGTTCAACTCTGTTTGCCTCTGTTTCAATCCATTTAACTCTGTATGCCTCTGTTTAACTCTGATTCACTCTGTTTCCCTCTGTTTGCCTCTGTTTAACTCTGTTGAACTCTGTATGTCTCTGTTGAACTCTGTTTGCCACTGTTGAACTATTTAACTCTGTTTGCCTCTGTTTAACGCTGTTTAACTCTGTTTGCCTCTGTTTAACTCTGTTTAACTCTGTGTGACTCTTTTAACTCTGTTGAACTCTGTTTGCCTGTTTAACTCTGTTTCACTCTGTTTCCCTCTGTTTGCCTCTGTTTAACTCTGTTGAATTCTGTATGTCTCTTTTGAACTCTGTTTGCCTCTGTTTCAATCTATTTAACTGTGTTTGCCTGTGTTTAATTCTGTTTAACTCTGTTTGCCACTGTTTGACTCTATTTAACTCTGTTTGCCTCTGTTTAACGCTGTTTAACTCTGTTTGCCTCTGTTTAACTCTGTTTAACTCTGTTTATCTCTGTTTAACACTGTTTGCCTCTGTTTAACTCTGTTTACCTCGGTTCAACACTGTTTAACTCTGTTTGCCTCGGTTGAACTCTGTTTCACTCTGTTTGCCTCTGTTTACATGTGTTTAACTCTGTTGAACTCTTTTTATCTCTGTTCAACTCTGTTTGCCTCTGTTTCAATCTATTTGACTCTGTTTGCCTCTGTTCAACTCTGTTTAACGCTGTATGCCTCCGTCTAACTCAGTTTCACTCTGTTTCCCTCTGTTTGCCTCTGTTTAACTCTGTTTAACTCCGTAGAACTGTTTATCTCTGCTGAACTCTGTTTGCCTCTGTTTCAATCAATTTAACTCTGTTTGCCTCTGTTTAATCCTTTTTAACTATGTTTGACACTGTTTAACTCTATTTAACTCTGTTTGCTTCTGTTCAACTCTGTTCAACTCTGTTTGCCTCGGTTTAATTCTGTTTCACTCTGTTTCCCTCTGTTTACCTCTGTTTAACTCTTTTGAACTCTGTTTATCTCTGTTCAACTCTGTTTGCCTCTGTTTCAATACATTTAACTCTGTTTGCCTCTGTTTAACTCTGTTTCACTCTGTTTCCCGCTGTTTGCCTCTGTTTAACTCTGTTGAACTCTGTATGTCTCTGTTGAACTCTGTTTACCTCGGTTCAACACTGTTTAACTCTGTTTGCCTCGGTTGAACTCTGTTTCACTCTGTTTGCCACTGTTTAACTCTATTTAACTCTCTTTGCCTCTGTTTAACGCTGTTTAACTCTGTTTGCCTCTGTTTAACTCTGTTTAACTCTGTATGCCTCTTTCAACTCTGTTGAACTCTGTTTGCCTCTGTTCATCTCTTTTTAACTCAGTTTGCCTCAGTTTAATTCTGTTTAAATCTGTTTGCCTCTATTTAACTCTATTTAACTCTGTTTGCTTCTGTTTAACGCTGTTTAACTCTGTTTGCCTCTGTTTAACTCAGTTTAACTCTCTAATACTCTGTTTAACTCTGTTGAACTCTGTTTAACTCTGTTTGCCTCTGTTTAACTCTGTTTAACTCTGTTTGCCTCTGTTCAACTCTGTTTAATTCTGTTTAACTCTGTATTGCTCTGTTTTACTCTATTTCACTCTGTTTCCCTCTGTTTGCCCCTGTTCAACTCTGTTTAACTCTTTGGAACTCTGTTTGCCTCTGTTTAACTCTGTTTAAATCAGGTTAACTCTGTTTAAATCTGTTCAAATCTGTTGACCTCTGTTTGCTTATGTTTAAATCTGTTCGCCTCTCTTTACCTGTATTTAACTCTGTTTATCTCTGTTTAACACTGTTTGCCTCTGTTTAACTCTGTTTAACTCTGTTTACCGCTGTTCAACTCTTTTTAACTCTGTTTGCCTCGGTTTAACTCTGTTTCACTCTGTTTCCCTCTGTTTACATGTGTTTAACTCTGTTGAACTCTTTATATCTCTGTTCAACTCTGTTTGCCTCTGTTTCAATCCATTTGACTCTATTTGCCTCTATTCAACTCTTTTTATCGCTGTATGCCTCCGTCTAACTCTGTTTCACTCTGTTTCCCTCTGTTTGCCTCTGTTTAACTCTGTTTAACTCTGTTGAACTCTGTTTGCCTATGTTTCAATCTATTTAACTCTGTTTGCCTCTGTTTAATTCTGTTTAACTCTGTTTGCCTCTGTTTAACTCTATTTAACTCTGTTTGCCTCTGTTTCACGCTGTTTAACTCTGTTTGCCTCTGTTGAACTCTGTTTGCCTCTGTTAAACTCTGTTTAACTCTGTTGAACTCTGATATCTCTGTTCAACTCTGTTTCCATCTGTTTCAATCTATTTAACTCTGTTTGCCTCTGTTCAACTCTGTTTAACTCTGCCTGCCTCGGTTTAACTCTGTTTCACTCGGTTTAACTCTGCTGAACTCTGTTTATCTCTGTTGAAATCTGTTTGCCTCTGTTGAACTCGGTTTAAATCTGTTGAACTCTGTTTATCTCTGTTGAAATCTGCTTGCCTCTCTTTCAATCTATTTAACGCTGTTTAACTCTGTTTAACTCTATTTTCCTCCATTTAACTATGTTTAACTCTGTTTGCCTCCGTTCAACTCTGTTTAACTCTATTTGCATCTGCTTAAATCTGTTTCACTCTATTTCCCTCTGTTTCCCTCTGTTTAACTCTGCGTAACTCTGTTGAACTCTGTTTATTTCTGTTGAACTCTGTTTGCCTCTGTTTCAAACTATTTAACTCTGTTTGCCTCTGTTCAACTCTGTTTCACTCTGTATGCCTCTGTTTAACTCAGTTTCACTGTTTCCCTCTGTTTGCATCTGTTTAACTCTGCTTAACTCTGTTGGACTCTGTTTATCTCTGTTGAACTCTGCTTGCCTCTGTTTCAATCTATTTAACTCTGTTTGCCACTTTTTAAATCTGTTTAACTCCGATTGCCTCTGTTTAACTCTGTTTAACTCTGTTTGCCTCTGTTCAACTCACTTCAACTCTGTTTCCCTCGGTTTTACTCTGTTTCACTCTGTTTCCCTCTGTTTACATGTGTTTAACTCTGTTGAACTCTGTTTATCTCTGTTCAACTCTGTTTGCGTCTGTTTCAATCTACTTAACTCTGGTTGCCTCTGTTCAACTCTTTTTAACTCTGTATGCCTCTGCTTAACTCTGTTTCACTCTGTTTCCCTCTGTTTGCCTCTGTTTATCTCTGTTGAACTCTGTATGTCTCTTTTGAACTCTGTTTGCCTCTGTTTCAATCTATTTAACTCTGTTTGCCTGTGTTTAATTCTGTTTAACTCTGTTTGCCACTGTTTAACTCTATTTAACTCTGTTTGCCTCTGTTTAACGCTGTTTAACTCTGTTTGCCTCTGTTTAACTCTGTTTAACTCTGTTTATCTCTGTTTAACACTGTTTGCCTCTGTTTAACTCTGTTTAACTCTGTTTACCTCGGTTCAACACTGTTTAACTCAGTTTGCCTCGGTTGAACTCTGTTTCACTCTGTTTCCCTCTGTTTGCCTCTGTTTAACTCTGTTTAACTCCCTGGAACTGTTTATCTCTGTTGAACCCTGTTTGCCTCTGTTTAATCCTTTTTAACTATGTTTGCCACTGTTTAACTCTATTTAACTCTGTTTGCCTCTGTTCAACTCTGTTCAACTCTGTTTGCCTCGGTTTAATTCTGTTTCACTCTGTTTCCCTCTGTTTACCTCTGTTTAACTATTTTGAACTCTGTTTAACTCTTTTGAACTCTGTTTATCTCTGTTTAACTCTGTTTGCCTCTGTTTAACTCTGTTTCAATCTGTTTAACTCTGTTTGACTCTGTGCAACTCTGTTGAACTCTGTTTGCCTATGTTTAACTATGTTTAACTCTGTTCGCCTCTCTTTACCTCTGTTTAACTCTGTTCATCTCTGTTTAACACTGTTTGCCTCTGTTTAACTCTGTTTAACTCTGTTTGCCGCTGTTCAACTCTGTTTAACTCTGTTTGCCTCGGTTTAACTCTGTTTCACTCTGTTTCCCTCTGTTTCCATGTGTTTAACTCTGTTGAACTCTTTTTATCTCTGTTCAACTCTGTTTGCCTCTGTTTCAATCTATTTGACTCTGTTTGCCTCTGTTCAACTCTGTTTAACGCTGTATGCCTCTGTCTAACTCTGTTTGCCTCTGTTTCCCTCTGTTTGCCTCTGTTTAACTCTGTATAATTCTGTTGAACTCTTTTTATCTCTGTTCAACTCTGTTTGCCTCTGTTTCAATCTATTTAACTCTGTCTGCCTCTGTTTAATTCTGATTAACTCTGTTTGCCTCTGTTTAACTCCATTTAACTCTATTTGCTTCTGTTTCACGCTGTTTAACTCTGTTTGCCTCTGTTTAACTCTGTTGAACTCTGTTTGCATCTGTTTAACTCTGTTTAACTCTGTTGAACTCTGATATCTCTGTTCAACTCTGTTTCCCTCTGTTTCAATCTATTAAACTCTGTTTGCCTCTGTTCAACTCTGTTTAACTCTGCCTGCCTCTGTTTAACTCCGTTTCAATCTGTTTCCCACTGTTTACCTCTGTTTCACTCGGTTTAACTCTGCTGAAATCTGTTTATCTCTGTTGAACTCTGTTTGCCTCTGTTGAACTCGGTTTAACTCTGTTTAACTCTGTTTGCCTCTGCTCAACTCTGTTTAACTCTGTTTGCCTCGGTTTAACTCTTTTTCACTCTGTTTGCCTCTGTTTACATGTGTTTAACTCTGTTGAACTCTGTTTATCTCTGTTCAACTCAGTTTGCCTCTGTTTCAATCTATTTGACTCTGTTTGCCTCTGTTCAACTCTGTTTAAAGCTGTATGCCTCCGTCTAACTCTGTTTCACTCTGTTTCCCTCTGTTTGCCTCTGTTTAACTCCATAGAACTGCTTATCACTGTTGAACTCTGTTTCCCTCTGTTTAAATCTATTTAACTCTGTTTTTCTCTGTTTAATTCTTTTTAACTATGTTTGCCACTGTTTAACTCTATTTAACTCTGTTTGCCTCTGTTCAACTCTTTTCAACTCTGTTTGCCTTGGTTTAATACTGTTTAACTCTGTTTAACTCTATTTTCCTCCATTTAACTATGTTTAACTCTGTTTGCCTCCGTTCAACTCTGTTTAACTCTATTTGCCTCTGTTTAAATCTGTTTCACTCTATTTCCCTCTGTTTCCCTCTGTTTAACTCTGTGTAACTCTGTTGAACTCTGTTTATTTCTGTTGAACTCTGTTTGCCTCTGTTTCAAACTATTTAACTCTGTTTGCCTCTGTTCAACTCTGTTTCACTCTGTATGCCTCTGTTTAACTCTGTTTCACTGTTTCCCTCTGTTTGCATCTGTTTAACTCTGCTTAACTCTGTTGGACTCTGTTTATCTCTGCTGAACTCTGTTTGCCTCTGTTTCAATCTATTTAACTCTGTTTGCCACTTTTTAAATCTGTTTAACTCCGATTGCCTCTGTTTAACTCTGTTTAACTCTGTATGCCTCTGTTCAACTCACTTCAACTCTGTTTGCCTCGGTTTTACTCTGTTTCACTTTGTTTCCCTCTGTTTACATGTGTTTAACTCTGTTGAACTCTGTTTATCTCTGTTCAACTCTGTTTGCGTCTGTTTCAATCTATTTAACTCTGGTTGCCTCTGTTCAACTCTGTTTAACTCTGTATGCCTCTGTTTAACTCTGTTTCACTCTGTTTCCCTCTGTTTGCCTCTGTTTAACTCTGTTGAACTCTGTATGTCTCTTTTGAACTCTGTTTGCCTCTGTTTCAATCTATTTAAATCTGTTTGCCTCTGTTTAATTCTGTTTAACTCTGTTTGCCTCTGTTTAACTCTATTTAACTCTGTTTGCCTCTGTTTAACGCTGTTTAACTCTGTTTGCCTCTGTTTAACTCTGTTTAACTCTGTATGCCTCTTTTAACTCTGTTGAACTCTATTTGCCTCTGTTTAACTCTGTTTAAAAATGTTTGCCCATGTTTAACTCTATTTGGCTCTGTTTGCCTCTGTTCATATCTTTTTAACTCTGTTTGCCTCAGTTTAATTCTGTTTAAATCTGTTTGCCTCTACTTAACTCTATTTAACTCTGTTTGCTTCTGTTTAACGCTGTTTAACTCTGTTCAGCTCTGTTTAACTCTGTTTAAATCTCTCATACTCTGTTTAACTCTGTTGAACTCTGTTTGCCTCTGTTTAACTCTGTTTGCCTCTGTTTCACTCTGTTTAACTCTGTTTGCCTCTGTGCAACTCTGTTTATCTCTGTTTAACTCTGTATGGCTCTGTTTAACTCCATTTCACTCTGTTTCCCTCTATATGCCCCTGTTCAGCTCTGTTTAACTCTTTGGAACTCTGTTTGCCTCTGTTTAACTCTGTTTGCCTCTGTTTAACTCTGTTTCAATCTGTTTAACTCTGTTTGCCTCTGTTCAACTCTGTTGAACTCTGTTTGCCTATGTTTAACTATGTTTAACTCTGTTCGCCTCTCTTTACCTCTGTTTAACTCTGTTCATCTCTGTTTAACACTGTTTGCCTCTGTTTAACTCTGTTTAACTCTGTTTCCATCTGTTTCAATCTATTTAACTCTGTTTGCCTCTGTTTAAATTTGTTCAACTCTGTTTGCCTCGGTTTCATTCTGTTTCACTCTGTTTCCCTCTGTTTACCTCGGTTTAACTCTGTTGAACTCTGCTTATCTCTGTTCAACTCTGTTTGCATCTGTTTCAATCCATTTAACTCTGTATGCCTCTGTTTAACTCTGTTTCACTCTGTTTCCCGCTGTTTGCCTCTGTTTAACTCTGTATGTCTCTGTTGAACTGTGTTTGCCACTGTTTAACTCTATTTAACTCGGTTTGCCTCTGTTTAACTCTGTTTAACTCTGCTTGCCTCTGTTTAACTCTGTTTAACTCTGTATGCCTCTTTTAACTCTGTTCAACTCTGTTTGCCTCTGTTTAACACTGTTTAAACATATTTGCCCATGTTTAACTCTGGTTAGCTCTGTTTGCCTCTGTTCATCTCTTTTTAACTCTGTTTGCCTCAGTTTGATTCTATTTAAATCTGTTTGCCTCTATTTGAAGCTATTTACGTCTGTTTGCTTCTGTTTAACGCTGTTTAACTCTGTTTGCCTCTGTGTAACTCTGTTTAACTCTCTAATACTCTGTTTAACTCTGTTGAACTCTGTTTGCCTCTGTTTAACTCTGTTTGCCTCTGTTTAACTCTGTTTAACTCTGTTTGCCTCTGTTCAACTCTGTTTAATTCTGTTTAACTCTGTATGGCTCTGCTTTACTCTATTTCACTCTGTTTCCCTCTGTTTGCCCCTGTTCAACTCTGTTTAACTCTTTGGAACTCTGTTTGCCTCTGTTTAACTCTGTTGACCTCTGTTTGCTTATGTTTAACTCTGTTCGCCTCTCTTTACCTGTGTTTAACTCTGTTTATCTCTGTTTAACACTGTTTGCCTCTGTTTAACTCTGTTTAACTCTGTTTACCGCTGTTCAACTCTGTTTAACTCTGTTTGCCTCGGTTTAACTCTGTTTCACTCTGTTTCCCTCTGTTTACATGTGTTTAACTCTGTTGAACTCTTTATATCTCTGTTCAACTCTGTTTGCCTCTGTTTCAATCCATTTGACTCTGCCTCTATTCAACTCTTTTTATCACTGTATGCCTCCGTCTAACTCTGTTTCACTCTGTTTCCCTCTGTTTGCCTCTGTTTAACTCTGTTTAACTCTGTTGAACTCTGTTTGCCTATGTTTCAATCTATTTAACTCTGTTTGCCTCTGTTTAATTCTGTTTAACTCTGTTTGCCTATGTTTAACTCTAATTAACTCTGTTTGCCTCTGTTTCATGCTGTTTAACTCTGTTTGCCTCTGTTTAACTCTGTTGAACTCTGTTTGGCTCTGTTTAACTCTGTTTAACTCTGTTGAACTCTGATATCGCTGTTCAACTCTGTTTCCATCTGTTTCAATCTATTTAACTCTGTTTGCCTCTGTTCAACTCTGTTTAACTCTGCCTGCCTCTGTTTAACTCCGTTTCAATCTGTTTCCCACTGTTTACCTCTGTTTCACTCGGTTTAACTCTGCTGAAATCTGTTTATCTCTGTTGAACTCTGTTTGCCTCTGTTGAACTCGGTTTAACTCTGTTTAACTCTGTTTGCCTCTGCTCAACTCTGTTTAACTCTGTTTGCCTCGGTTTAACTCTTTTTCACTCTGTTTGCCTCTGTTTACATGTGTTTAACTCTGTTGAACTCTGTTTATCTCTGTTCAACTCAGTTTGCCTCTGTTTCAATCTATTTGACTCTGTTTGCCTCTGTTCAACTCTGTTTAAAGCTGTATGCCTCCGTCTAACTCTGTTTCACTCTGTTTCCCTCTGTTTGCCTCTGTTTAACTCCATAGAACTGCTTATCACTGTTGAACTCTGTTTCCCTCTGTTTAAATCTATTTAACTCTGTTTTTCTCTGTTTAATTCTTTTTAACTATGTTTGCCACTGTTTAACTCTATTTAACTCTGTTTGCCTCTGTTCAACTCTTTTCAACTCTGTTTGCCTTGGTTTAATACTGTTTAACTCTGTTTAACTCTATTTTCCTCCATTTAACTATGTTTAACTCTGTTTGCCTCCGTTCAACTCTGTTTAACTCTATTTGCCTCTGTTTAAATCTGTTTCACTCTATTTCCCTCTGTTTCCCTCTGTTTAACTCTGTGTAACTCTGTTGAACTCTGTTTATTTCTGTTGAACTCTGTTTGCCTCTGTTTCAAACTATTTAACTCTGTTTGCCTCTGTTCAACTCTGTTTCACTCTGTATGCCTCTGTTTAACTCTGTTTCACTGTTTCCCTCTGTTTGCATCTGTTTAACTCTGCTTAACTCTGTTGGACTCTGTTTATCTCTGCTGAACTCTGTTTGCCTCTGTTTCAATCTATTTAACTCTGTTTGCCACTTTTTAAATCTGTTTAACTCCGATTGCCTCTGTTTAACTCTGTTTAACTCTGTATGCCTCTGTTCAACTCACTTCAACTCTGTTTGCCTCGGTTTTACTCTGTTTCACTTTGTTTCCCTCTGTTTACATGTGTTTAACTCTGTTGAACTCTGTTTATCTCTGTTCAACTCTGTTTGCGTCTGTTTCAATCTATTTAACTCTGGTTGCCTCTGTTCAACTCTGTTTAACTCTGTATGCCTCTGTTTAACTCTGTTTCACTCTGTTTCCCTCTGTTTGCCTCTGTTTAACTCTGTTGAACTCTGTATGTCTCTTTTGAACTCTGTTTGCCTCTGTTTCAATCTATTTAAATCTGTTTGCCTCTGTTTAATTCTGTTTAACTCTGTTTGCCTCTGTTTAACTCTATTTAACTCTGTTTGCCTCTGTTTAACGCTGTTTAACTCTGTTTGCCTCTGTTTAACTCTGTTTAACTCTGTATGCCTCTTTTAACTCTGTTGAACTCTATTTGCCTCTGTTTAACTCTGTTTAAAAATGTTTGCCCATGTTTAACTCTATTTGGCTCTGTTTGCCTCTGTTCATATCTTTTTAACTCTGTTTGCCTCAGTTTAATTCTGTTTAAATCTGTTTGCCTCTACTTAACTCTATTTAACTCTGTTTGCTTCTGTTTAACGCTGTTTAACTCTGTTCAGCTCTGTTTAACTCTGTTTAAATCTCTCATACTCTGTTTAACTCTGTTGAACTCTGTTTGCCTCTGTTTAACTCTGTTTGCCTCTGTTTCACTCTGTTTAACTCTGTTTGCCTCTGTGCAACTCTGTTTATCTCTGTTTAACTCTGTATGGCTCTGTTTAACTCCATTTCACTCTGTTTCCCTCTATATGCCCCTGTTCAGCTCTGTTTAACTCTTTGGAACTCTGTTTGCCTCTGTTTAACTCTGTTTGCCTCTGTTTAACTCTGTTTCAATCTGTTTAACTCTGTTTGCCTCTGTTCAACTCTGTTGAACTCTGTTTGCCTATGTTTAACTATGTTTAACTCTGTTCGCCTCTCTTTACCTCTGTTTAACTCTGTTCATCTCTGTTTAACACTGTTTGCCTCTGTTTAACTCTGTTTAACTCTGTTTCCATCTGTTTCAATCTATTTAACTCTGTTTGCCTCTGTTTAAATTTGTTCAACTCTGTTTGCCTCGGTTTCATTCTGTTTCACTCTGTTTCCCTCTGTTTACCTCGTTTTAACTCTGTTGAACTCTGCTTATCTCTGTTCAACTCTGTTTGCATCTGTTTCAATCCATTTAACTCTGTATGCCTCTGTTTAACTCTGTTTCACTCTGTTTCCCGCTGTTTGCCTCTGTTTAACTCTGTATGTCTCTGTTGAACTGTGTTTGCCACTGTTTAACTCTATTTAACTCGGTTTGCCTCTGTTTAACTCTGTTTAACTCTGCTTGCCTCTGTTTAACTCTGTTTAACTCTGTATGCCTCTTTTAACTCTGTTCAACTCTGTTTGCCTCTGTTTAACACTGTTTAAACATATTTGCCCATGTTTAACTCTGGTTAGCTCTGTTTGCCTCTGTTCATCTCTTTTTAACTCTGTTTGCCTCAGTTTGATTCTATTTAAATCTGTTTGCCTCTATTTGAAGCTATTTAAGTCTGTTTGCTTCTGTTTAACGCTGTTTAACTCTGTTTGCCTCTGTGTAACTCTGTTTAACTCTCTAATACTCTGTTTAACTCTGTTGAACTCTGTTTGCCTCTGTTTAACTCTGTTTGCCTCTATTTAACTCTGTTTAACTCTGTTTGCCTCTGTTCAACTCTGTTTAATTCTGTTTAACTCTGTATGGCTCTGCTTTACTCTATTTCACTCTGTTTCCCTCTGTTTGCCCCTGTTCAACTCTGTTTAACTCTTTGGAACTCTGTTTGCCTCTGTTTAACTCTGTTGACCTCTGTTTGCTTATGTTTAACTCTGTTCGCCTCTCTTTACCTGTGTTTAACTCTGTTTATCTCTGTTTAACACTGTTTGCCTCTGTTTAACTCTGTTTAACTCTGTTTACCGCTGTTCAACTCTGTTTAACTCTGTTTGCCTCGGTTTAACTCTGTTTCACTCTGTTTCCCTCTGTTTACATGTGTTTAACTCTGTTGAACTCTTTATATCTCTGTTCAACTCTGTTTGCCTCTGTTTCAATCCATTTGACTCTGCCTCTATTCAACTCTTTTTATCACTGTATGCCTCCGTCTAACTCTGTTTCACTCTGTTTCCCTCTGTTTGCCTCTGTTTAACTCTGTTTAACTCTGTTGAACTCTGTTTGCCTATGTTTCAATCTATTTAACTCTGTTTGCCTCTGTTTAATTCTGTTTAACTCTGTTTGCCTATGTTTAACTCTAATTAACTCTGTTTGCCTCTGTTTCATGCTGTTTAACTCTGTTTGCCTCTGTTTAACTCTGTTGAACTCTGTTTGGCTCTGTTTAACTCTGTTTAACTCTGTTGAACTCTGATATCGCTGTTCAACTCTGTTTCCATCTGTTTCAATCTATTTAACTCTGTTTGCCTCTGTTCAACTCTGTTTAACTCTGCCTGCCTCGGTTTAACTCTGTTTCACTCTGTTTCCCTCTGTTTACCTCTGTTTAACTCGGTTTAACTCTGCTGAACTCTGTTTATCTCTGTTGATATCTGTTTGCCTCTGTTGAACTCGGTTTCACTCTGTTTCCCTCTGTTTACCTCTGATTAACTCGGTTTAACTCTGCTGAACTCTGTTTATCTCTGTTGATATCTGTTTGCCTCTGTTGAACTCGGTTTAAATCTGTTGAACTCTGTTTATCTCTGTTGAAATCTGCTTGCCTCTCTTTCAATCTATTTAACGCTGTTTAACTCTGTTTAACTCTATTTTCCTCCATTTAACTATGTTTAACTCTGTTTGCCTCCGTTCAACTCTGTTTAACTCTATTTGCCTCTGTTTAAATCTGTTTCACTCTATTTCCCTCTGTTTCCCTCTGTTTAACTCTGTGTAACTCTGTTGAACTCTGTTCATTTCTGTTGAACTCTGTTTGCCTCTGTTTCAAACTATTTAACTCTGCCTCTGTTCAACTCTGTTTCACTCTGTATGCCTCTGTTTAACTCTGTTTCACTCTGTTTCCCTCTGTTTGCATCTGTTTAACTCTGCTTAACTCTGTTGGACTCTGTTTATCTCTGCTGAACTCTGTTTGCCTCTGTTTCAATCTATTTAACTCTGTTTGCCACTTTTTAAATCTGTTTAACTCCGATTGCCTCTGTTTAACTCTGTTTAACTCTGTTTGCCTCTGTTCAACTCACTTTAACGCTGTTTGCCTCGGTTTTACTCTGTTTCACTCTGTTTCCCTCTGTTTGCCTCTGTTTAACTCTGTTGAACTCTGTATGTCTCTTTTGAACTCTGTTTGCCTCTGTTTCAATCTATTTAACTCTGTTTGCCTCTGTTTAATTCTGTTTAACTCTGTTTGCCACTGTTTAACTCTATTTAACTCTGTTTGCCTCTGTTTAACGCTGTTTATCTCTGTTTGCCTCTGTTTAACTCTGTTTAACTCTGTATGCCTCTTTTAACTCTGTTGAACTCTGTTTGCCTCTGTTCAACTCTGTTTATCTCTGTTTAACTCTGTATGGCTCTGTTTAACTCTATTTCACTCTGTTTCCCTCTATTTGCCCCTGTTCAACTCTGTTTAACACTTTGGAACTCTGTTTGCCTCTGTTCAACTCTGCTTAACTCTGTTTGCCTCGGTTTAACTCTGTTTCACTCTGTTTCCCTCTGTTTCCATGTGTGTAACTCTGTTGAACTCTTTTTATCTCTGTTCAACTCTGTTTGCCTCTGTTTCAATCTATTTAACTCTGTTTTTCACTGTTTAATTCTTTTTAACTATGTTTGCCACTGTTTAACTCTATTTAAATCTGTTTGCCTCTGTTCAACTCTGTTCAACTCAGTTTGCCTTGGTTTAATTCTCTTTCACTCTGTTTACCTCTGTTTAACTCTTTTGAACTCTGTTTATCTCTGTTCAACTCTGTTTGCCTCTGTTTCAATCCATTTAACTCTGTATGCCTCTGTTTAACTCTGTTTCACTCTGTTTCCCTCTGTTTGCCTCTGTTTAACTGTGTTTAACTCTGTTCGCCTCTCTTTACCTCTGTTTAACTCTGTTCATCTCTGTTTAACACTGTTTGCCTCTGTTTAACTCTGTTTAACTCTGTTTGCCGCTGTTCAACTCTGTTTAACTCTGTTTGCCTCGGTTTAACTCTGTTTCACTCTGTTTCCCTCTGTTTCCATGTGTTTAACTCTGTTGAACTCTTGTTATCTCTGTTCAACTCTGTTTGCCTCTGTTTCAATCTATTTAACTCTGTTTTTCACTGTTTAATTCTTTTTAACTATGTTTGCCACTGTTTAACTCTATTTAAATCTGTTTGCCTCTGTTCAACTCTGTTCAACTCTGTTTGCCTTTGGTTTAATTCTGTTTCACTCTGTTTACCTCTGTTTAACTCTTTTGAACTCTGTTTATCTCTGTTCAACTCTGTTTGCCTCTGTTTCAATCCATTTAACTCTGTATGCCTCTGTTTAACTCTGTTTCACTCTGTTTCCCTCTGTTTGCCTCTGTTTAACTCTGTTGAACTCTGTATGTCTCTGTTGAACTCTGTTTGCCACTGTTTAACTCTGTTTAACTCATTTGCCTCTGTTTAACTCTGTTTAACCCTGTGTGACTCTTTTAACTCTGTTGAACTCTATTTGCCTCTGTTTGAATCTGTTTAAACATGTTTGCCCATGTTTAACTCAGTTTAGCTCTGTTTGCCTCTGTTCATCTCTTTATATCTCTGTTTGCCTCAGTTTAATTCTGTTTAAATCTGTTTGCCTCTATTTAACTCTATTTAACTCTGTTTGCTTCTGTTTAACGCTGTTTAACTCTGTTTGCCTCTGTTTAACTCTGTTTAACACTGTTTGCCTCTGTTCAAATATGTTTAATTCTATTTCACTCTGTATGGCTCTGTTTAACTCTATTTCACTCTGTTTCCCTCTGTTTACCCCTGTTCAACTCTGTTGAACTCTGTTTGCTTATGTTTAACTCTGTTTAACTCTGTTCACCTCTCTTTACCTGTGTTTAACTCTGTTTATCTCTGTTTAACACTGTTTGCCTCTGTTTAACTCTGTTTCACTCTGTTTGCCTCTGTTCAACTCTGTTTAACTCTGTTTGCCTCGGTCTAACTCTGTTTCACTCTGTTTGCCTCTGTTTAACTCTGTTTAACACTGTTGAACTCTTTATATCTCTGTTCAACTCGGTTTGCCTCTTTTTCAATCCATTTGACTCTGTTTGCCTCTGCTCAACTCTTTTTAACGCTTTATGCCTCCGTCTAACTCTGTTTCACTCTGTTTCCCTCTGTTTGCCTCTGTTTCAATCTATTTAACTCTGTTAGCCTCTGTTGCACTCGGTTTAACTCTGTTTATCTCTGTTTAACTCTGTTTTCCTCTGTTTAACTCTGTTTAACTCTGTTTACCTCTGTTCAACACTGTTTAACTCTGGTTGCCTCGGTTAAACTCTGTTTCACTCTGTTTGCCTCTGTTTACATGTGTTTAACTCTGTTGAAATCTTTTTATCTCTGTTCAACTCTGTTTGCCTCTGTTTCAATCTATTTGACTCTGTTTGCCTCTGTTCAACTCTGTTTAATGCTGTATGCCTCCGTCTAACTCTGTTTCACTCTGTTTCCCTCTATTTGCCTCTGTTTAACTCTGTTTAACTCCGTAGAACTGTTTATCTCTGTTGAACTCTGTTTGCCTCTGTTTCAATCTATTTAACTCTGTTTGCCTCTGTTTAATCCTTTTTAACTATGTTTGCCACTGTTTAACTCTATTGAACTCTGTTTGCCTCTGTTCAACGCTGTTCAACTCTGTTTGCCTCGGTTTCATTCTGTTTCCCTCTGTTTACCTCTGCTTAACTCTTTTGAACTCTGTTTATCTCCGTTCAACTCTGTTTGCCTCTGTTTCAATCCATTTTACTCTGTTTGCCTCTGTTCAACTCTGTTTAACTCTGTATGCCTCTGTTTAACTCTGTTTCACTCTGTTTCCCGCTGTTTGCCTCTGCTTAACTCTGTTGAACTCTGTATGTCTCTGTTGAACTCTGCCACTGTTTAACTCTACTTTACTCTGTTTGCCTCTGTTTAACGCTGTTTAACTCTGTTTGACTCTGTTTAACTCTGTTGAACTCTGTTTGCATCTGTTTCAATCCATTTAACTCTGTATGCCTCTGTTTAACTCTGCTTCACTCTGTTTCCCGCTGTTTGCCTCTGTTTAACTCTGTTGAACTCTGTATGTCTCTGTTGAACTGTGTTTGCCACTGTTTAACTCTATTTAACTCGGTTTGCCTCTGTTTAACGCTGTTTAACTCTGCTTGCCTCTGTTTAACAATGTTTAACTCTGTATGCCTCTTTTAACTCTGTTCAACTCTGTTTGCCTCTGTTTAACACTGTTTAAACATGTTTGCCCATGTTTAACTCTGGTTAGCTCTGTTTGCCTCTGTTCATCTCTTTTTAACTCTGTTTGCCTCAGTTTGATTCTATTTAAATCTGTTTGCCTCTATTTGACGCTATTTAACTCTGTTTGCTTCTGTTTAACGCTGTTTAACTCTGTTTGCCTCTGTTTAACTCTGTTTAACTCTCTAATACTCTGTTTAACTCTGCTGAACTCTGTTTGCCTCTGTTTAACTCTGTTTGCCTCTGTTTAACTCTTTTTAACTCTGTTTGCCTCTGTTCAACTCTGTTTAATTCTGTTTAACTCTGTATGGCTCTGCTTTACTCTATTTCACTCTGTTTCCCTCTGTTTGCCCCTGTTCAACTCTGTTTAACTCTTTGGAACTCTGTTTGCCTCTGTTTAACTCTGTTGACCTCTGTTTGCTTATGTTTAACTCTGTTCGCCTCTCTTTACCTGTGTTTAACTCTGTTTATCTCTGTTTAACACTGTTTGCCTCTGTTTAACTCTGTTTACCGCTGTTCAACTCTGTTTAACTCTGCTTGCCTCGGTTTAACTCTGTTTCACTCTGTTTCCCTCTGTTTACATGTGTTTCACTCTGTTGAACTCTTTATATCTCTGTTCAACTCTGTTTGCCTCTGTTTCAATCCATTTGACTCTATTTGCCTCTATTCAACTCTTTTTATCGCTGTATGCCTCCGTCTAACTCTGTTTAACTCTCTAATACTCTGTTTAACTCTGCTGAACTCTGTTTGCCTCTGTTTAACTCTGTTTCCCTCTGTTTGCCTCTGTTTAACTCTGTTTAACTCTGTTGAACTCTGTTTGCCTATGTTTCAATCTGTTTAACTCTGTTTGCCTCTGTTTAATTCTGTTTAACTCTGTTTGCCTATGTTTAACTCTATTTATCTCTGTTTGCCTCTGTTTCATGCTGTTTAACTCTGTTTGCCTCTGTTTAACTCTGTTGAACTCTGTTTGGCTCTGTTTAACTCTGTTTAACTCTGTTGAACTCTGATATCGCTGTTCAACTCTGTTTCCATCTGTTTCAATCTATTTAACTCTGTTGCCTCTGTTCAACTCTGTTTAACTCTGCCTGCCTCGGTTTAACTCTGTTTCTCTCTGTTTCCCTCTGTTTACCTCTGTTTAACTCGGTTTAACTCTGCTGAACTCTGTTTATCTCTGTTGATATCTGTTTGCCTCTGTTGAACTCGGTTTCACTCTGTTTCCCTCTGTTTACCTCTGTTTAACTCGGTTTAACTCTGCTGAACTCTGTTTATCTCTGTTGATATCTGTTTGCCTCTGTTGAACTCGGTTTAAATCTGTTGAACTCTGTTTATCTCTGTTGAAATCTGCTTGCCTCTCTTTCAATCTATTTAACGCTGTTTAACTCTGTTTAACTCTATTTTCCTCCATTTAACTATGTTTAACTCTGTTTGCCTCCGTTCAACTCTGTTTAACTCTATTTGCCTCTGTTTAAATCTGTTTCACTCTATTTCCCTCTGTTTCCCTCTGTTTAACTCTGTGTAACTCTGTTGAACTCTGTTCATTTCTGTTGAACTCTGTTTGCCTCTCTTTCAAACTATTTAACTCTGCCTCTGTTCAACTCTGTTTCACATTGTATGCCTCTGTTAAACTCTGTTTCACTCTGTTTCCCTCTGTTTGCATCTGTTTAACTCTGCTTAACTCTGTTGGACTCTGTTTATCTCTGCTGAACTCTGTTTGCCTCTGTTTCAATCTATTTAACTCTGTTTGCCACTTTTTAAATCTGTTTAACACCGATTGCCTCTGTTTAACTCTGTTTAACTCTGTTTGACTCTGTTCAACTAACTTTAACGCTGTTTGCCTCGGTTTTACTCTGTTTCACTCTGTTTCCCTCTGTTTGCCTCTGGTTAACTCTGTTGAACTCTGTATGTCTCTATTGAACTCTGTTTGCCTCTGTTTCAATCTATTTAACTCTGTTTGCCTCTGTTTAACGCTGTTTAACTCTGTTTGCCTCTGTTTAACTCTGTTTAACTCTGTATGCCTCTTTTAAATCTGTTGAACTCTGTTTGCCTCTGTTTAACTCTGTTTAAGAATGTTTGCCCATGTTTAACTCTGTTTGGCTCTGTTTGCCTCTGTTCATCTCTTTTTAACTCTGTTTGCCTCAGTTTAATTCTGTTTAAATCTGTTTGCCTCTACTTAACTCTATTTAAATCTGTTTGCTTCTGTTTAACGCTGTTTAACTCTGTTTGCCTCTGTTTAACTCAGTTTAACTCTCACATACTCTGTTTAACTCTGTTGAACTCTGTTTGCCTCTGTTTAACTCTGTTTGCCTCTGTTTAACTCTGTTTAACTCTGTTTGCCTCTGTTCAACTCTGTTTATCTCTATTTAACTCTGTATGGCTCTGTTTAACTCTATTTCACTCTGTTTCCCTCTATTTGCCCCTGTTCAACTCTGTTTAACACTTTGGAACTCTGTTTGCCTCTGTTTAACTCTGTTTGCCTCTGTTTAACTCTGTTTCAATCTGTTTAACTCTGTTTGCCTCTGTTCAACTCTGTTGAACTCTGTTTGCCTATGTTTAACTGTGTTTAACTCTGTTCGCCTCTCTTTACCTCTGTTTAACTCTGTTCATCTCTGTTTAACACTGTTTGCCTCTGTTTAACTCTGTTTAACTCTGTTTGCCTCGGTCTCACTCTGTTTCACTCTGTTTGCCTCTGTTTAACGCTGTTTAACACTGTTGAACTCTTTATATCTCTGTTCAACTCTGTTTGCCTCTTTTTCAATCCATTTGACTCTGTTTGCCTCTGTTCTACTCTTTTTAACGCTTTATGCCTCCGTCTAACTCTGTTTCACTCTGTTTCCCCCTGTTTGCCTCTGTTTCAATCTATTTAACTCTGTTTGCCTCTGTTGAACTCGGTTTAACTCTGTTTATCTCTGTTTAACACTGTTTTCCTCTGTTTAACTCTGTTTAACTCTGTTTACCTCTGTTCAACACTGTTTAACTCTGGTTGCCTCGGTTGAACTCTGTTTCACTCTGTTTGCCTCTGTTTACATGTGTTTAACTCTGTTGAAATCTTTTTATCTCTGTTCAACTCTGTTTGCCTCTGTTTCAATCTATTTGACTCTGTTTGCCTCTGTTCAACTCTGTTTAATGCTGTATGCCTCCGTCTAACTCTGTTTCACTCTGTTTCCCTCTATTTGCCTCTGTTTAACTCTGTTTCACTCCGTAGAACTGTTTATCTCTGTTGAACTCTGTTTGCCTCTGTTTCAATCTATTTAACTCTGTTTGCCTCTGTTTAATCCTTTTTAACTATGTTTGCCACTGTTTAACTCTATTGAACTCTGTCTCTGTTCAACTCTGTTCAACTCTGTTTGCCTCGGTTTCATTCTGTTTCCCTCTGTTTACCTCTGTTTAACTCTTTTGAACTCTGTTTATCTCCGTTCAAATCTGTTTGCCTCTGTTTCAATCCATTTAACTCTGTTTGCCTCTGTTCAACTCAGTTTAACTCTGTATGCCTCTGTTTAACTCTGTTTCACTCTGTTTCCCGCTGTTTGCCTCTGTTTAACTCTGTTGAACTCTGTATGTCTCTGTTGAACTCTGTTTGCCACTGTTTAACTCTATTTTACTCTGTTTGCATCTGTTTAACGCTGTTTAACTCTGTTTGACTCTGTTTAACTCTGTCGAACTCTGTTTGCATCTGTTTCAATCCATTTAACTCTGTATGCCTCTGTTTAACTCTGTTTCACTCTGTTTCCCGCTGTTTGCCTCTGTTTAACTCTGTTGAACTCTGTATGTCTCTGTTGAACTGTGTTTGCCACTGTTTAACTCTATTTAACTCGGTTTGCCTCTGTTTAACGCTGTTTAACTCTGCTTGCCTCTGTTTAACTTTGTTTAACTCTGTATGCCTCTTTTAACTCTGTTCAACTCTGTTTGCCTCTGTTTAACACTGTTTAAACATGTTTGCCCATGTTTAACTCTGGTTAGCTCTGTTTGCCTCTGTTCATCTCCTTTTAACTCTGTTTGCCTCAGTTTGATTCTATTTAAATCTGTTTGCCTCTATTTGACGCTATTTAGCTCTGTTTGCTTCTGTTTAACGCTGTTTAACTCTGTTTGCCTCTGTTTAACTCTGTTTAACTCTCTAATACTCTGTTTAACTCTGTTGAACTCTGTTTGCCTCTGTTTAACTCTGTTTGCCTCTGTTTAACTCTGTTTAACTCTGTTTGCCTCTGTTCAACTCTGTTTAATTCTGTTTAACTCTGTATGGCTCTGCTTTACTCTATTTCACTCTGTTTCCCTCTGTTTGCCCCTGTTCAACTCTGTTTAACTCTGTTTGCCTCGGTTTAACTCTGTTTCACTCTGTTTCCCTCTGTTTACATGTGTTTAACTCTGTTGAACTCTTTATATCTCCGTTCAACTCTGTTTGCCTCTGTTTCAATCCATTTGACTCTATTTGCCTCTATTCAACTCTTTTCATCGCTGTATGCCTCCGTCTAACTCTGTTTCACTCTGTTTCCCTCTGTTTGCCTCTGTTTAACTCTGTTTAACTCTGTTGAACTCTGTTTGCCTATGTTTCAATCTATTTAACTCTGTTTGCCTCTGTTTAATTCTGTTTAACTCTGTTTGCCTCTGTTTAACTCTGTTTAACTCTGTATGCCTCTTTTAACTCTTTTCAACTCTGTTTGCCTCTGTTTAACACTGTTTAAACATGTTTGCCCATGTTTAACTCTGGTTAGCTCTGTTTGCCTCTGTTCATCTCCTTTTAACTCTGTTTGCCTCAGTTTGATTCTATTTAAATCTGTTTGCCTCTATTTGACGCTATTTAACTCTGTTTGCTTCTGTTTAACGCTGTTTAACTCTGTTTGCCTCTGTTTAACTCTGTTTAACTCTCTAATACTCTGTTTAACTCTGTTGAACTCTGTTTGCCTCTGTTTAACTCTGTTTGCCTCTGTTTCACTCTGTTTCCCTCTGTTTGCCTCTGTTTAACTCTGTTTAACTCTGTTGAACTCTGTTTGCCTATGTTTCAATCTATTTAACTCTGTTTGCCTCTTTTTAACTCTGTTAACTCTGTTTGCCTATGTTTAACTCTATTTAACTCTGTTTGCCTCTGTTTCATGCTGTTTAACTCTGTTTGCCTCTGTTTAACTCTGTTGAACTCTGTTTGCCTCTGTTCAAATCTGTTTAACTCTGCCTGCCTCGGTTTAACTCTGTTTCACTCTGTTTCCCTCTGTTTACCTCTGTTTAACTCGGTTTAACTCTGCTGAAGTCTGTTTATCTCTGTTGATATCTGTTTGCCTCTGTTGAACTCGGTTTCACTCTGTTTCCCTCTGTTTACCTCTGTTTAACTCGGTTTAACTCTGCTGAACTCTGTTTATCTCTGTTGATATCTGTTTGCCTCTGTTGAACTCGGTTTAAATCTGTTGAACTCTGTTTATCTCTGTTGAAATCTGCTTGCCTCTCTTTCAATCTATTTAACGCTGTTTAACTCTGTTTAACTCTATTTTCCTCCATTTAACTATGTTTAACTCTGTTTGCCTCCGTTCAACTCTGTTTAACTCTATTTGCCTCTGTTTAAATCTGTTTCACTCTATTTCCCTCTGTTTCCCTCTGTTTAACTCTGTGTAACTCTGTTGAACTCTGTTCATTTCTGTTGAACTCTGTTTGCCTCTGTTTCAAACTATTTAACTCTGCCTCTGTTCAACTCTGTTTCACTCTGTATGCCTCTGTTTAACTCTGTTTCACTCTGTTTCCCTCTGTTTGCATCTGTTTAACTCTGCTTAACTCTGTTGGACTCTGTTTATCTCTGCTGAACTCTGTTTGCCTCTGTTTCAATCTATTTAACTCTGTTTGCCACTTTTTAAATCTGTTTAACTCCGATTGCCTCTGTTTAACTCTGTTTAACTCTGTTTGCCTCTGTTCAACTCACTTTAACGCTGTTTGCCCCGGTTTTACTCTGTTTCACTCTGTTTCCCTCTGTTTGCCTCTGCTTAACTCTGTTGAACTCTGTATGTCTCCTTTGAACTCTGTTTGCCTCTGTTCCAATCTATTTAACTCTGTTTGCCTCTGTTTAATTCTGTTTAACTCTGTTTGCCACTGTTTAACTCTATTTAACTCTGTTTGCCTCTGTTTAACGCTGTTTATCTCTGTTTGCCTCTGTTTAACTCTGTTTAACTCTGTATGCCTCTTTTAACTCTGTTGAACTCTGTTTGCCTCTGTTTAACTCTGTTTAAAAATGTTTCCCCATGTTTAACTCTGTTTGGCTCTGTTTGCCTCTGTTCATCTCTTTTTAACTCTGTTTGCCTCAGTTTAATTCTGTTTAAATCTGTTTGCCTCTACTTAACTCTATTTAACTCTGTTTGCTTCTTTTTAACGCTGTTTAACTCTGCTTAACTCTGTTTAAGTCAGTTTAACTCTCACATACTCTGTTTAACTCTGTTGAACTCTGTTTGCCTCTGTTTAACTCTGTTTGCCTCTGTTTAACTCTGTTTAACTCTGTTTGCCTCTGTTCAACTCTGTTTATCTCTGTTTAACTCTGTATGGCTCTGTTTAACTCTATTTCACTCTGTTTCCCTCTATTTGCCCCTGTTCAAATCTGTTTAACACATTGGAACTCTGTTTGCCTCTGTTCAACTCTGTTTAACTCTGTTTGCCTCGGTTTAACTCTGTTTCACTCTGTTTCCCTCTGTTTCCATGTGTTTAACTCTGTTGAACTCTTTTTATCTCTGTTCAACTCTGTTTGCCTCTGTTTCAATCTTTTTAACTATGTTTGCCACTGTTTAACTCTATTTAACTCTGTTTGCTTCTGTTTGCCTCTGTTTCCCTCTGTTTGCCTTTGTTTAAGTCAGTTTAACTCTGTTTGCCTATGTTTAACTGTGTTTAACTCTGTTCGCCTCTCTTTACCTCTGTTTAACTCTGTTCATCTCGGTTTAACACTGTTTGCCTCTGTTTAACTCTGTTTAACTCTGTTTGCCGCTGTTCAACTCTGTTGAACTCTGTTTGCCTCGGTTTAACTCTGTTTCACTCTGTTTCCCTCTGTTTCCATGTGTTTACCTCTGTTGAACTCTTTTTATCTCTGTTCAACTCTGTTTGCCTGTGCTTCAATCTATTTAACTCTGTTTTTCACTGTTTAATTCTTTTTAACTATGTTTGCCACTGTTTAACTCTATTTAAATCTGTTTGCCTCTGTTCAACTCTGTTCAACTCTGTTCGCCTTGGTTTAATTCTGTTTCACTCTGTTTACCTCTGTTTAACTCTTTTGAACTCTGTTTATCTCTGTTCAACTCTGTTTGCCTCTGTTTCAATCCATTTAACTCTGTATGCCTCTGTTTAACTCTGTTTCACACTGTTTCCCTCTGTTTGCCTCTGTTTAACTCTGTTGAACTCTGTATGTCTCTGTTGAACTCTGTTTGCCACTGTTTAACCCTGTTTAACTCATTTGCCTCTGTTTAACTCTGTTTAACCCTGTGTGACTCTTTTAACTCTGTTGAACTCTATTTGCCTTTGTTTGAATCTGTTTAAACATGTTTGCCCATGTTTAACTCAGTTTAGCTCTGTTTGCCTCTGTTCATCTCTTTATAACTCTGTTTGCCTCAGTTTAATTCTGTTTAATTCTGTTTGCCTCTATTTAACTCTGTTTGCTTCTGTTTAACATTGTTTAACTCTGTTTGCCTCTGTTTAACTCTGTTTAACTCTGTTTGCCTCTGTTCAAATATGTTTAATTCTGTTTAACTCTGTATGGCTCTGTTTAACTCTTTGGAACTCTGTTTGCCTCTGTTTAACTCTGTTTAAATCTGTTTAACTCTGTTTGCCTCTGTTCAACTCTGTTGACCTCTGTTTGCTTATGTTTAACTCTGTTTAACTCTGTTCACCTCTCTTTACCTGTGTTTAACTCTGTTTATCTCTGTTTAACACTGTTTGCCTCTGTTTAACTCTGTTTAACTCTGTTTAACTCTGTTTGCCTCTGTTCAACTCTGTTTAACTCTGTTTGCCTCGGTCTAACTCTGTTTCACTCTGTTTGCCTCTGTTTAACTCTGTTTAACACTGTTGAAATCTTTATATCTCTGTTCAACTCTGTTTGCCTCTTTTTCAATCCATTTGACTCTGTTTGCCTCTGTTCAACTCTTTTTAACGCTTTATGCCTCCGTCTAACTCTGTTTCACTCTGTTTCCCTCTGTTTGCCTCTGTTTCAATCTATTTACCTCTGTTTGCCTCTGTTGAACTCGGTTTAACTCTGTTTATCTCTGTTTAACACTGTTTGCCTCTGTTTAAATCTGTTTAACTCTGTTTACCTCTGTTCAACATTGTTTAACTCTGGTTGCCTCGGTTGAACTCTGTTTCAATCTGTTTCCCTCTGTTTACATGTGTTTAACTCTGTTGAACTCTTTTTATCTCTGTTCAACTCTGTTTGCCTCTGTTTCAATCTATTTGTCTCTGTTTGCCTCTGTTCAACTCTGTTTAACGCTGTAAGCATCCGTCTAAATCTGTTTCACTCTGTTTCCCTTTGTTTGCCTCTGTTTAACTCTGTTTCACTCCGTAGAACTGTTTATCTCTGTTGAACTCTGTTTGCCTCTGTTTCAATCTATTTAACTCTGTTTGCCTCTGTTTAATCCATTTTAACTATGTTTGCCACTGTTTAACTCCATTTAACTCTGTTTGCCTCTGTTCAACTCTGTTCAACTCTGTTTGCCTCGGTCTAATTCTGTTTCACTCTGTTTCCCTCTGTTTACCTCTGTTTAACTCTTTTGAACTCTGTTTATCTCTGTTCAACTCTGTTTGCCTCTGTTTCAATCCATTTAACTCTGTTTGCCTCTGTTCAACTCTGTTTAACTCTGTATGCCTCTGTTTAACTCTGTTTCACTCTGTTTCCCGCTGTTTGCCTCTGTTTAACTGTGTTGAACTCTGTATGTTTCTGTTTAACTCTGTTTGCCACTGTTTAACTCTGTATGCCTCTTTTAACTCTGTTGAACTCTGTTTGCCTCTGTTTAACTCTGTTTAAACATGTTTGCCCATTTTTAACTCTGTTTAGCTCTGTTTGCCTCTGTTCATCTCTTTTTAACTCAGTTTGCCTCAGTTTAATTCTGTTTAAATCTGTTTGCCTCTGTTTAACTCTATTTAACTCTGTTTGATTCTGTTTAACGCTGTTTAACTCTGTTTGCCTCTGTTTAACTCTGTTTAACTCTCTAATACTCTATTTAACTCTGTTGAACTCTGTTTGCCTCTGTTGAACTCTGTTTGCCTCTGTTTAACTCTGTTTAACTCTGTTTGCCTCTGTTCAATTCTGTTTAATTCTGTTTAACTCTGTATGGCTCTGTTTAACTCTATTTCAATCTGTTTCCCTCTGTTTGCCCCTGTTCAACTCTGTTTCACTCTTTGGAAATCTGTTTGCCTCTGTTTAACTCTGTTTAAATCTGTTTAACTCTGTTTGCCTCTGTTCAACTCTGTTGACCTCTGTTTGCTTATGTTTAACTCTGTTCGCCTCTCTTTACCTGTGTTTAACTCTGTTTATCTCTGTTTAACACTGTTTGCCTCTGTTTAACTCTGTTTAACTCTGTTTGCCTCTGTTCAACTCTGTTTCACTCTGTTTCCCTCTGTTTACATGTGTTTAACTCTGTTGAACTCTTTATATCTCTGTTCAACTCTGTTTGCCTCTGTTTCAATCTATTTGACTCTGTTTGCCTCTGTTCAACTCTTTTTAACGCTGTATGCCTCCGTGTAACTCTGTTTCACTCTGTTTCCCTCTGTTTGCCTCTGTTTCAATCTATTTAACTCTCTTTGCCTCTGTTGAACTCGGTTTAACTCTGTTTATCTCTGTTTAACACTGTTTGCCTCTGTTGAACTCTGTTTGCCTCTGTTTAACTCTGTTTAAATCTGTTTGCCTCTGTTCAATTCTGTTTAATTCTGTTTAACTCTGTATGGCTCTGTTTAACTCTATTTCAATCTGTTTCCCTCTGTTTGCCCCTGTTCAACTCTGTTTAACTCTTTGGAACTCTGTTTGCCTCTGTTTAACTCTGTTTAAATCTGTTTAACTCTGTTTGCCTCTGTTCAACTCTGTTGACCTCTGTTTGCTTATGTTTAACTCTGTTTAACTCTGTTCGCCTCTCTTTACCTGTGTTTAACTCTGTTTATCTCTGTTTAACACTGTTTGCCTCTGTTTAACTCTGTTTGCCTCTGTTCAACTCTGTTTCACTTTGTTTCCCTCTGTTTACATGTGTTTAACTCTGTTGAACTCTTTTTATCTCTGTTCAACTCTGTTTGCCTCTGTTTCAATCTATTTGACTCTGTTTGCCTCTGTTCAACTCTGTTTAACGCTGTATGCCTCCGTCTAACTCTGTTTCACTCTGTTTTCCTCTGTTTGCCTCTGTTTAACTCTGTTTAACTCCGTAGAACTGTTTATCTCTGTTGAACTCTGTTTGCCTCTGTTTAATCCTTTTTAACTATGTTTGCCACTGTCTAACTCTATGTAACTCTGTTTGCCTCTGTTCAACTCTGTTCAACTCTGTTTGCCTCGGTTTAATTCTGTTTCACTCTGTTTCCCTCTGTTTACCTCTGTTTAACTCTTTTGAACTCTGTTTATCTCTGTTCAACTCTGTTTGCCTCTGTTTCAATCCATTTAACTCTGTTTGCCTCTGTTCAACTCTGTTTAACTCTGTATGCCTCTGTTTAACTCTGTTTCACTCTGTTTCCCGCTGTTTGCCTCTGTTTAACTCTGTTGAACTCTGTATGTCTCTGTTGAACTCTGTTTGCCACTGTTTAACTCTATTTAACGCTGTTTGCCTCTGTTTAACGCTGTTTAAACTTGTTTGCCCATTTTTAACTCTGTTTAGCTCTGTTTGCCTCTGTTTGACTCTTTTTAACTCTCTAATACTCTGTTTAACTCCGTTTAACTCTGTTTGCCTCTGTTTAACTCTGTTGAACTCTGTTTGCCTCTGTTCAACTCTGTTT
>JANJGN010003023.1:0-52831 GCA_026770705.1 Isurus oxyrinchus
CAACAGAGGCAGACAGAGCTCAACAGAGGCAAACAGAGTTCAACAGAGGCAAACAGAGTTCAACAGAGGCAAACAGAGTTCAACAGAGGCAAACAGACTTAAACAGAGGCAAACAGACTTAAACAGAGGCAAACAGTGTTCAACAGAGGCAGACAATGTTAAACAGAGGCAAACAGTGCTAAACAGAGGCAAACAGTGTTAAACTGGGGCAAACAGTGTTACACAGAGCCATCAGTGTTAAACAAAGGCAAACAGTGTTAAACAAAGGCAAACAGAGGTAAACAGCGTTAAACAGAGGCAAACAGTGTTAAACAGTGTTAACCAATGTTAAGCAGAGGCAAACAGAGGAAAACAGAGGCAAACAGATGCAAACAGAGGCAAACAGAGGCAAACAGAGGCAAACAGACTTAAACAGACTTAAAAAGAGGCAGACAGACTTAAACAGAGGCAAACACACTTAAACAGAGGCAAACACACTTAAACAGAGGCAAACACACTTAAACAGAGGCAAACACAGTTAATCAGAGGCAAACAGAGTGAAACAGAGGCAAACAGACTTAAACAGAGGCAAACAGACTTAAACAGAGGCAAACAGACTTAAACAAGGGCAAACAGACTTAAACAGAGGCAAACTGACTGAAACAGACGCAAAGAGACTTCAACAGAGGCAAACAGACTTAAACAGAGGCAAACAGACTTAAACAGAGGCAAACAGACTTAAACAGAGTGAAACAGAGTGAAACAGAGGCAAACGGAGTGAAACAGAGGCAAACGGATTGAAATAGAGGCAGAGTGAAACAGAGGCAAACAGAGGCAAACAGAGGCAAACAGTGCTCAACAGAGGCAAACAGTGCTCAACAGAGGCAGACAGAGCTCAACAGAGGCAAACAGAGTTCAACAGAGGCAAACAGAGTTCAACAGAGGCAAACAGAGTTCAACAGAGGCAAACAGACTTAAACAGAGGCAAACAGACTTAAACAGAGGCAAACAGTGTTCAACAGAGGCAGACAATGTTAAACAGAGGCAAACAGTGCTAAACAGAGGCAAACAGTGTTAAACTGAGGCAAACAGTGTTACACAGAGCCATCAGTGTTAAACAAAGGCAAACAGTGTTAAACAAAGGCAAACAGAGGTAAACAGCGTTAAACAGAGGCAAACAGTGTTAAACAGTGTTAACCAATGTTAAGCAGAGGCAAACAGAGGAAAACAGAGGCAAACAGATGCAAACAGAGGCAAACAGAGGCAAACAGAGGCAAACAGACTTAAACAGACTTAAAAAGAGGCAGACAGACTTAAACAGAGGCAAACACACTTAAACAGAGGCAAACACACTTAAACAGAGGCAAACACACTTAAACAGAGGCAAACACACTTAAACAGAGGCAAACACAGTGAATCAGAGGCAAACAGAGTGAAACAGAGGCAAACAGACTTAAACAGAGGCAAACAGACTTAAACAGAGGCAACCAGAGTGAAACAGAGGCAAACAGAGTGAAACAGAGGCAAACAGAGTGAAACGGAGGCAAACAGACTGAAACAGACGCAAACAGACTTAAACAGAGGCAAACAGAGTGAAACAGAGGCAAACAGACTGAAACAGAGGCAAACAGACTGAAACAGAGGCAAACAGACTCAAACAGAGGCAAACAGACTTAAACAGAGACAAGCAGAGTCAAAAAGAGCGAAACAGAGGCAAACAGAACGAAACAGAGGCAAACAGACTGAAACAGAGGCAAACAGAATTAAACAGAGGCAAACAGACTTACACAGAGGCAAACAGAGTGAAACAGAGCCAAACAGAGTGAAACAGAGCCAAACAGAGTGAAACAGAGCCAAACAGAGTGAAACAGAGGCAAACAGAGGCAAACAGACTGAAACCGAGGCAAACAGACTTAAACCGAGGCAAACAGACTTAAACCGAGGCAAACAGATTGAAACAGAGGCAAACAGACTTAAACAGAGGCAAACAGACTTAAACAGAGGCACACAGAGGCAAACAGAGTGAAACAGAGGCAAACAGAGGCAAACGGAGTGAAACAGAGTGAAACAGAGGCAAACAGAGTGAAACAGAGGCAAACAGAGTGAAACAGAGACAAACAGAGTGAAACAGAGACAAACAGAGTGAAAAAGAGACAAACAGAGTGAAACAGAGGCAAACAGAGTGAAACAGACGCAAACAGACTGAAACAGAGGCAAACAGACTTAAACCGAGGCAAACAGAGTGAAACAGAGGCAAACAGACTTAAACAGAGGCAATCAGACGTAAACAGAGGCAAACAGACTTAAACAGAGGCAAACAGACTTAAACAGAGGCAAACAGACTTAAACAGAGGCAAACAGTGGCAAACAGAATGAATCGGAGGCAAACAGAGTGAAACGGAGGCAAAAAGAGTGAAACGGAGGCAAACAAACTGAAACAGAGGCAAACAGACTGAAACAGAGGCAAACAGACTTAAACAGAGGCAAACAGAGTGAAACAGAGGCAAACAGACTGAAACAGAGGCAAACAGACTCAAACAGAGGCAAACAGACTCAAACAGAGGCAAACAGACTCAAACAGAGGCAAACAGAATTAAACAGAGACAAGCAGAGTCAAAAAGAGCGAAACAGAGGCAAACAGAGTGAAACAGAGCCAAACAGAGTGAAACAGAGGCAAACAGAGTGAAACAGAGGCAAACAGAGTGAAACAGAGGCAAACAGACTGAAACAGAGGCAAACAGATTGAAACAGAGGCAAACAGACTGAAACAGAGGCAAACACACTGAAACAGAGGCAAACAGACTGAAACAGAGGCAAACAGACTGAAACAGAGGCAAACAGACTTAAACCGAGGCAAACAGACTTAAACCGAGGCAAACAGATTGACACAGAGGCAAACACACTTAAACAGAGGCAAGCAGACTTAAACAGAGGCAAACAGACTTAAACAGAGGCAAAAGACTTAAACAGAGGCAAACAGAGGCAAACACAGTGAAACAGAGGCAAACGGAGTGAAACAGAGGCAAACGGAGTGAAACAGAGGCAAGCAGAAGCAAACAGAGGCAAACAGACGTAAACAGAGGCAAACAGACGTAAACAGAGGCAAACAGAGTGAAACAGAGGCAAACAGAGTGAATCTGAGGCAAGCAGACTTAAACAGAGGCAAACAGAGGCAAACAGAGGCAAACAGAGGCAAACAGATGCAAACAGAGGCAAACAGAGTGAAACAGAGTGAAACAGTGGCAAACAGAGGCAAACAGGTTTAAACAGAGGCAAACAAAGTGAAACAGAGGCAAAAAGAATGAAACAGAGGCAAAAGGAATGAAACAGAGGCAAACAGATTGAAACAGAGGCAAACAGATTGAAACAGAGGCAAACAGACTGAAACAGAGGCAAACAGACAGACAGAGGCATACAGACTTAAACAGAGGCAAACGGACTTAAACAGAGGGAAAAGGAGGCAAAAGGAGTGAAACAGAGGCAAACAGAGTGAAACAGAGGCAAACAGAGTGAAACAGAGGCAAACAGAGTCAAACAGAGGCAAACAGACTGAAACAGAGGCAAACAGAGTGAAACAGAGGCAGACAGACGTAAAGAGAGGCAAACAGACTTAAACAGAGGCAAACAGACTTAAACAGAGGCAAACAGAGTGAAACAGAGGCAAACAGAGTGAAACAGAGGCAAACAGAGTGAAACAGAGGCAAACAGACTCAAACAGAGGCAAACAGACTTAAACAGAGACAAGTAGAGGCAAAAAGAGCGAAACAGAGGCAAACAGAGGGAAACAGAGGCAAACAGAGTGAAACAGAGGTAAACAGACTTAAACAGAGGCAAACAGACTTACACAGAGGCAAACAGACTTAAACAGAGGCAAACAGACTTAAACAGAGGCAAACAGAGGCAAACAGAGGCAAACAGAGTGAAACAGAGTGAAACAGAGGCAAACAGAGTGAAACAGAGGCAAACAGAGTGAAACAGAGGCAGCAGACTTAAACAGGGGCAAACAGAGTGAAACAGATGCAAACAGAGTGAAACGGAGGCAAACAGACTGAAATAGAGGCAAACAGACTTAAACAGAGGCAAACAGACTTAAACAGAGGCAAACAGAGTGAAACAGAGGCAAACAGAGTGAAACAAGTCAAACAGAGTGAAACAGAGGCAAACAGACTCAAACAGGGGCAAACAAATTAACAGAGACAAGCAGAGGCAAAAAGAGCGAAACAGAGGCAAACAGAACGAAACAGAGGCAAACAGTCTTAAACAGAGGCAAACAGACTTAAACAGAGGCAAACAGAGGCAAACAGAGGCAAACAGAGGCAAACAGAGGCAAACAGAGGCAAACAGAGGCAAACAGAGTGAAACAGAGGCAAACAGAGGCAAACAGAGGCAAACAGAGTGAAACAGAGTGAAACAGAGGCAAACAGAGTGAAACAGAGGCAAACAGGGTGAAACAGAGGCAAACAGAGGCAAAAAGAGGCAAACAGAGGCAAAAAGAGGCAAACAGAGGCAAACAGAGGCAAACAGAGGCAAACAGACTTAAACCGAGGCAAACAGAGTGAAACAGAGGCAAACAGACTTAAACAGAGGCAAACAGACTTAAACAGAGGCAAACAGACTTAAACAGAGGCAAACAGACTTAAACAGAGTGAAACAGAGGCAAACGGAGTGAAACAGAGGCAAACGGATTGAAATAGAGGCAGAGTGAAACAGAGGCAAACAGAGGCAAACAGAGGCAAACAGTGCTCAACAGAGGCAAACAGTGCTCAACAGAGGCAGACAGAGCTCAACAGAGGCAAACAGAGTTCAACAGAGGCAAACAGAGTTCAACAGAGGCAAACAGAGTTCAACAGAGGCAAACAGACTTAAACAGAGGCAAACAGACTTAAACAGAGGCAAACAGTGTTCAACAGAGGCAGACAATGTTAAACAGAGGCAAACAGTGCTAAACAGAGGCAAACAGTGTTAAACTGGGGCAAACAGTGTTACACAGAGCCATCAGTGTTAAACAAAGGCAAACAGTGTTAAACAAAGGCAAACAGAGGTAAACAGCGTTAAACAGAGGCAAACAGTGTTAAACAGTGTTAACCAATGTTAAGCAGAGGCAAACAGAGGAAAACAGAGGCAAACAGATGCAAACAGAGGCAAACAGAGGCAAACAGAGGCAAACAGACTTAAACAGACTTAAAAAGAGGCAGACAGACTTAAACAGAGGCAAACACACTTAAACAGAGGCAAACACACTTAAACAGAGGCAAACACACTTAAACAGAGGCAAACACAGTTAATCAGAGGCAAACAGAGTGAAACAGAGGCAAACAGACTTAAACAGAGGCAAACAGACTTAAACAGAGGCAAACAGACTTAAACAAGGGCAAACAGACTTAAACAGAGGCAAACTGACTGAAACAGACGCAAAGAGACTTCAACAGAGGCAAACAGACTTAAACAGAGGCAAACAGACTTAAACAGAGGCAAACAGACTTAAACAGAGTGAAACAGAGTGAAACAGAGGCAAACGGAGTGAAACAGAGGCAAACGGATTGAAATAGAGGCAGAGTGAAACAGAGGCAAACAGAGGCAAACAGAGGCAAACAGTGCTCAACAGAGGCAAACAGTGCTCAACAGAGGCAGACAGAGCTCAACAGAGGCAAACAGAGTTCAACAGAGGCAAACAGAGTTCAACAGAGGCAAACAGAGTTCAACAGAGGCAAACAGACTTAAACAGAGGCAAACAGACTTAAACAGAGGCAAACAGTGTTCAACAGAGGCAGACAATGTTAAACAGAGGCAAACAGTGCTAAACAGAGGCAAACAGTGTTAAACTGAGGCAAACAGTGTTACACAGAGCCATCAGTGTTAAACAAAGGCAAACAGTGTTAAACAAAGGCAAACAGAGGTAAACAGCGTTAAACAGAGGCAAACAGTGTTAAACAGTGTTAACCAATGTTAAGCAGAGGCAAACAGAGGAAAACAGAGGCAAACAGATGCAAACAGAGGCAAACAGAGGCAAACAGAGGCAAACAGACTTTAACAGACTTAAAAAGAGGCAGACAGACTTAAACAGAGGCAAACACACTTAAACAGAGGCAAACACACTTAAACAGAGGCAAACACACTTAAACAGAGGCAAACACACTTAAACAGAGGCAAACACAGTGAATCAGAGGCAAACAGAGTGAAACAGAGGCAAACAGACTTAAACAGAGGCAAACAGACTTAAACAGAGGCAACCAGAGTGAAACAGAGGCAAACAGAGTGAAACAGAGGCAAACAGAGTGAAACGGAGGGCAAACAGACTGAAACAGACGCAAACAGACTTAAACAGAGGCAAACAGAGTGAAACAGAGGCAAACAGACTGAAACAGAGGCAAACAGACTGAAACAGAGGCAAACAGACTCAAACAGAGGCAAACAGACTTAAACAGAGACAAGCAGAGTCAAAAAGAGCGAAACAGAGGCAAACAGAACGAAACAGAGGCAAACAGACTGAAACAGAGGCAAACAGAATTAAACAGAGGCAAACAGACTTACACAGAGGCAAACAGAGTGAAACAGAGCCAAACAGAGTGAAACAGAGCCAAACAGAGTGAAACAGAGCCAAACAGAGTGAAACAGAGGCAAACAGAGGCAAACAGACTGAAACCGAGGCAAACAGACTTAAACCGAGGCAAACAGACTTAAACCGAGGCAAACAGATTGAAACAGAGGCAAACAGACTTAAACAGAGGCAAACAGACTTAAACAGAGGCACACAGAGGCAAACAGAGTGAAACAGAGGCAAACAGAGGCAAACGGAGTGAAACAGAGTGAAACAGAGGCAAACAGAGTGAAACAGAGGCAAACAGAGTGAAACAGAGACAAACAGAGTGAAACAGAGACAAACAGAGTGAAAAAGAGACAAACAGAGTGAAACAGAGGCAAACAGAGTGAAACAGACGCAAACAGACTGAAACAGAGGCAAACAGACTTAAACCGAGGCAAACAGAGTGAAACAGAGGCAAACAGACTTAAACAGAGGCAATCAGACGTAAACAGAGGCAAACAGACTTAAACAGAGGCAAACAGACTTAAACAGAGGCAAACAGACTTAAACAGAGGCAAACAGTGGCAAACAGAATGAATCGGAGGCAAACAGAGTGAAACGGAGGCAAAAAGAGTGAAACGGAGGCAAACAAACTGAAACAGAGGCAAACAGACTGAAACAGAGGCAAACAGACTTAAACAGAGGCAAACAGAGTGAAACAGAGGCAAACAGACTGAAACAGAGGCAAACAGACTCAAACAGAGGCAAACAGACTCAAACAGAGGCAAACAGACTCAAACAGAGGCAAACAGAATTAAACAGAGACAAGCAGAGTCAAAAAGAGCGAAACAGAGGCAAACAGAGTGAAACAGAGCCAAACAGAGTGAAACAGAGGCAAACAGAGTGAAACAGAGGCAAACAGAGTGAAACAGAGGCAAACAGACTGAAACAGAGGCAAACAGATTGAAACAGAGGCAAACAGACTGAAACAGAGGCAAACACACTGAAACAGAGGCAAACAGACTGAAACAGAGGCAAACAGACTGAAACAGAGGCAAACAGACTTAAACCGAGGCAAACAGACTTAAACCGAGGCAAACAGATTGACACAGAGGCAAACACACTTAAACAGAGGCAAGCAGACTTAAACAGAGGCAAACAGACTTAAACAGAGGCAAAAGACTTAAACAGAGGCAAACAGAGGCAAACACAGTGAAACAGAGGCAAACGGAGTGAAACAGAGGCAAACGGAGTGAAACAGAGGCAAGCAGAAGCAAACAGAGGCAAACAGACGTAAACAGAGGCAAACAGACGTAAACAGAGGCAAACAGAGTGAAACAGAGGCAAACAGAGTGAATCTGAGGCAAGCAGACTTAAACAGAGGCAAACAGAGGCAAACAGAGGCAAACAGAGGCAAACAGATGCAAACAGAGGCAAACAGAGTGAAACAGAGTGAAACAGTGGCAAACAGAGGCAAACAGGTTTAAACAGAGGCAAACAAAGTGAAACAGAGGCAAAAAGAATGAAACAGAGGCAAATGGAATGAAACAGAGGCAAACAGATTGAAACAGAGGCAAACAGATTGAAACAGAGGCAAACAGACTGAAACAGAGGCAAACAGACAGACAGAGGCATACAGACTTAAACAGAGGCAAACGGACTTAAACAGAGGGAAAAGGGAGGCAAAAGGAGTGAAACAGAGGCAAACAGAGTGAAACAGAGGCAAACAGAGTGAAACAGAGGCAAACAGAGTCAAACAGAGGCAAACAGACTGAAACAGAGGCAAACAGAGTGAAACAGAGGCAGACAGACTCAAAGAGAGGCAAACAGACTTAAACAGAGGCAAACAGACTTAAACAGAGGCAAACAGAGTGAAACAGAGGCAAACAGAGTGAAACAGAGGCAAACAGACTCAAACAGAGGCAAACAGACTTAAACAGAGACAAGTAGAGGCAAAAAGAGCGAAACAGAGGCAAACAGAGGGAAACAGAGGCAAACAGAGTGAAACAGAGGTAAACAGACTTAAACAGAGGCAAACAGACTTACACAGAGGCAAACAGACTTAAACAGAGGCAAACAGACTTAAACAGAGGCAAACAGAGGCAAACAGAGGCAAACAGAGTGAAACAGAGTGAAACAGAGTGAAACAGAGGCAAACAGAGTGAAACAGAGGCAAACAGAGTGAAACAGAGGCAGCAGAATTAAACAGGGGCAAACAGAGCGAAACAGAGGCAAACAGACTTAAACAGAGGCAACCAGACTTAAACAGAGGCAAACAGACTTAAACAGAGGCAAACAGACTGAAACAGAGGCAAACAGAGGCAAACACAGTTAATCAGAGGCAAACAGAGTGAAACAGAGGCAAACAGACTTAAACAGAGGCAAACAGACTTAAACAGAGGCAAACAGACTTAACAAGGGCAAACAGACTTAAACAGAGGCAAACTGACTGAAACAGACGCAAAGAGACTTCAACAGAGGCAAACAGACTTAAACAGAGGCAAACAGACTTAAACAGAGGCAAACAGACTTAAACAGAGTGAAACAGAGGCAAACGGAGTGAAACAGAGGCAAACGGATTGAAATAGAGGCAGAGTGAAACAGAGGCAAACAGAGGCAAACAGAGGCAAACAGTGCTCAACAGAGGCAAACAGTGCTCAACAGAGGCAGACAGAGCTCAACAGAGGCAAACAGAGTTCAACAGAGGCAAACAGAGTTCAACAGAGGCAAACAGAGTTCAACAGAGGCAAACAGACTTAAACAGAGGCAAACAGACTTAAACAGAGGCAAACAGTGTTCAACAGAGGCAGACAATGTTAAACAGAGGCAAACAGTGCTAAACAGAGGCAAACAGTGTTAAACTGAGGCAAACAGTGTTACACAGAGCCATCAGTGTTAAACAAAGGCAAACAGTGTTAAACAAAGGCAAACAGAGGTAAACAGCGTTAAACAGAGGCAAACAGTGTTAAACAGTGTTAACCAATGTTAAGCAGAGGCAAACAGAGGAAAACAGAGGCAAACAGATGCAAACAGAGGCAAACAGAGGCAAACAGAGGCAAACAGACTAAAACAGACTTAAAAAGAGGCAGACAGACTTAAACAGAGGCAAACACACTTAAACAGAGGCAAACACACTTAAACAGAGGCAAACACACTTAAACAGAGGCAAACACACTTAAACAGAGGCAAACACAGTGAATCAGAGGCAAACAGAGTGAAACGGAGGCAAACAGACTTAAACAGAGGCAAACAGACTTAAACAGAGGCAACCAGAGTGAAACAGAGGCAAACAGAGTGAAACAGAGGCAAACAGAGTGAAACGGAGGCAAACAGACTGAAACAGACGCAAACAGACTTAAACAGAGGCAAACAGAGTGAAACAGAGGCAAACAGACTGAAACAGAGGCAAACAGACTGAAACAGAGGCAAACAGACTCAAACAGAGGCAAACAGACTTAAACAGAGACAAGCAGAGTCAAAAAGAGCGAAACAGAGGCAAACAGAACGAAACAGAGGCAAACAGACTGAAACAGAGGCAAACAGAATTAAACAGAGGCAAACAGACTTACACAGAGGCAAACAGAGTGAAACAGAGCCAAACAGAGTGAAACAGAGCCAAACAGAGTGAAACAGAGCCAAACAGAGTGAAACAGAGGCAAACAGAGGCAAACAGACTGAAACCGAGGCAAACAGACTTAAACCGAGGCAAACAGACTTAAACCGAGGCAAACAGATTGAAACAGAGGCAAACAGACTTAAACAGAGGCAAACAGACTTAAACAGAGGCACACAGAGGCAAACAGAGTGAAACAGAGGCAAACAGAGGCAAACGGAGTGAAACAGAGTGAAACAGAGGCAAACAGAGTGAAACAGAGGCAAACAGAGTGAAACAGAGACAAACAGAGTGAAACAGAGACAAACAGAGTGAAAAAGAGACAAACAGAGTGAAACAGAGGCAAACAGAGTGAAACAGACGCAAACAGACTGAAACAGAGGCAAACAGACTTAAACCGAGGCAAACAGAGTGAAACAGAGGCAAACAGACTTAAACAGAGGCAATCAGACTTAAACAGAGGCAAACAGACTTAAACAGAGGCAAACAGACTTAAACAGAGGCAAACAGACTTAAACAGAGGCAAACAGTGGCAAACAGAATGAATCGGAGGCAAACAGAGTGAAACGGAGGCAAAAAGAGTGAAACGGAGGCAAACAAACTGAAACAGAGGCAAACAGACTGAAACAGAGGCAAACAGACTTAAACAGAGGCAAACAGACTTAAACAGAGGCAAACAGACTGAAACAGAGGCAAACAGACTCAAACAGAGGCAAACAGACTCAAACAGAGGCAAACAGACTCAAACAGAGGCAAACAGAATTAAACAGAGACAAGCAGAGTCAAAAAGAGCGAAACAGAGGCAAACAGAGTGAAACAGAGCCAAACAGAGTGAAACAGAGGCAAACAGAGTGAAACAGAGGCAAACAGAGTGAAACAGAGGCAAACAGACTGAAACAGAGGCAAACAGATTGAAACAGAGGCAAACAGACTGAAACAGAGGCAAACACACTGAAACAGAGGCAAACAGACTGAAACAGAGGCAAACAGACTGAAACAGAGGCAAACAGACTTAAACCGAGGCAAACAGACTTGAACCGAGGCAAACAGATTGACACAGAGGCAAACACACTTAAACAGAGGCAAGCAGACTTAAACAGAGGCAAACAGACTTAAACAGAGGCAAAAGACTTAAACAGAGGCAAACAGAGGCAAACACAGTGAAACAGAGGCAAACGGAGTGAAACAGAGGCAAACGGAGTGAAACAGAGGCAAGCAGAAGCAAACAGAGGCAAACAGACGTAAACAGAGGCAAACAGACTGAAACAGAGGCAAACAGAGTGAAACAGAGGCAGACAGACTCAAAGAGAGGCAAACAGACTTAAACAGAGGCAAACAGACTTAAACAGAGGCAAACAGAGTGAAACAGAGGCAAACAGAGTGAAACAGAGGCAAACAGAGTGAAACAGAGGCAAACAGACTCAAACAGAGGCAAACAGACTTAAACAGAGACAAGTAGAGGCAAAAAGAGCGAAACAGAGGCAAACAGAGGGAAACAGAGGCAAACAGAGTGAAACAGAGGTAAACAGACTTAAACAGAGGCAAACAGACTTACACAGAGGCAAACAGACTTAAACAGAGGCAAACAGACTTAAACAGAGGCAAACAGAGGCAAACAGAGGCAAACAGAGGCAAACAGAGTGAAACAGAGTGAAACAGAGTGAAACAGAGGCAAACAGAGTGAAACAGAGGCAAACAGAGTGAAACAGAGGCAGCAGAATTAAACAGGGGCAAACAGAGCGAAACAGAGGCAAACAGACTTAAACAGAGGCAACCAGACTTAAACAGAGGCAACCAGACTTAAACAGAGGCAAACAGACTTAAACAGAGGCAAACAGACTGAAACAGAGGCAAACAGAGGCAAACAGAGGCAAACAGAGGCAAACAGGATTAAACAGAGGCAAACAGAGTGAAACAGAGTGAAACAGAGTGAAACAGAGGCAAACAGACTTAAACAGAGGCAAACAGAGTGAAACAGATGCAAACAGAGTGAAACGGAGGCAAACAGACTGAAATAGAGGCAAACAGACTTAAACAGAGGCAAACAGACTTAAACAGAGGCAAACAGAGTGAAACAGAGGCAAACAGAGTGAAACAAGTCAAACAGAGTGAAACAGAGGCAAACAGACTCAAACAGGGGCAAACAAATTAACAGAGACAAGCAGAGGCAAAAAGAGCGAAACAGAGGCAAACAGAACGAAACAGAGGCAAACAGTCTTAAACAGAGGCAAACAGACTTAAACAGAGGCAAACAGAGGCAAACAGAGGCAAACAGAGGCAAACAGAGGCAAACAGAGGCAAACAGAGGCAAACAGAGTGAAACAGAGGCAAACAGAGGCAAACAGAGGCAAACAGAGTGAAACAGAGTGAAACAGAGTGAAACAGAGGCAAACAGAGTGAAACAGAGGCAAACAGGGTGAAACAGAGGCAAACAGAGGCAAAAAGAGGCAAACAGAGGCAAAAAGAGGCAAACAGAGGCAAACAGAGGCAAACAGAGGCAATCAGAGGCAAACAGACTTAAACAGAGGCAAACAGACTTAAACAGAGGCAAACAGACTTAAATAGAGGCAAACAGACTTAAACAGAGTGAAACAGAGTGAAACAGAGGCAAACGGAGTGAAACAGAGGCAAACGGATTGAAACAGAGGCAGAGTGAAACAGAGGCAAACAGAGGCAAACAGAGGCAAACAGAGGCAAACAGTGCTCAACAGAGGCAAACAGTGCTCAACAGAGGCAGACAGAGCTCAACAGAGGCAAACAGAGTTCAACAGAGGCAAACAGAGTTCAACAGAGGCAAACAGAGTTCAACAGAGGCAAACAGACTTAAACAGAGGCAAACAGACTTAAACAGAGGCAAACAGACTTAAACAGAGGCAAACAGTGTTCAACAGAGGCAAACAATGTTAAACAGAGGCAAACAGTGCTAAACAGAGGCAAACAGTGTTAAACTGAGGCAAACAGTGTTACACAGAGGCAAACAGTGTTAAACAAAGGCAAACAGTGTTAAACAAAGGCAAACAGAGGTAAACAGCGTTAAACAGAGGCAAACAGTGTTAACCAATGTTAAGCAGAGGCAAAAAGAGGCAAACAGAGGAAAACAGAGGCAAACAGATGCAAACAGAGGCAAACAGAGGCAAACAGAGGCAAACAGACTTAAACAGACGTAAACAGACTTAAAAAGAGGCAGACAGACTTAAACAGAGGCAAACACACTTAAACAGAGGCAAACACACTTAAACAGAGGCAAACACACTTAAACAGAGGCAAACACACTTAATCAGAGGCAAACAGACTTAAACAGAGGCAAACAGACTTAAACAGAGGCAAACAGACTTAAACAGAGGCAATCAGACTTAAACAGAGGCAAACAGAGGCAAACAGAGTTAAACAGACTTAAACAGAGTGAAAGAGAAGCAAACAGAGTGAAACAGAGGCAAACAGACATAAACAGAGGCAAACAGAGGCAAACAGAGTTAAACAAACTTAAACAGAGGCAAACAGAGGCAAACAGACTTAAACAGACTTAAACAGAGGCAAACAGACTTAAACAGAGGCAAACAGACTTAAACTGAGGCAAACAGACTTAAACTGAGGCAAACAGACGCAAACAGAGGCAAACAGACGCAAACAGAGGCAAACAGACGCAGAGGCAAACAGACGCAAACAGAGGCAAACAGACTTAAACAGAGGCAAACAGAGTGAAACAGAGGCAAACAGAGTGAAACAAGTCAAACAGAGTGAAACAGAGGCAAACAGACTCAAACAGGGGCAAACAAATTAACAGAGACAAGCAGAGGCAAAAAGAGCGAAACAGAGGCAAACAGAACGAAACAGAGGCAAACAGTCTTAAACAGAGGCAAACAGACTTAAACAGAGGCAAACAGACATAAACAGAGGCAAACAGACATAAACAGAGGCAAACAGAGGCAAACAGAGTTAAACAAACTTAAACTGAGGCAAACAGAGGCAAACAGATGCAAACAGACTTAAACAGAGGCAAACAGACTTAAACAGAGGCAAACAGACTTAAACTGAGGCAAACAGACTTAAACTGAGGCAAACAGACGCAAACAGAGGCAAACAGACGCAGAGGCAAACAGACTTAAACAGAGGCAAACAGACTTAAACAGAGGCAAACAGAGTGAAACAGAGGCAAACAGAGTGAAACAAGTCAAACAGAGTGAAACAGAGGCAAACAGACTCAAACAGGGGCAAACAAATTAACAGAGACAAGCAGAGGCAAAAAGAGCGAAACAGAGGCAAACAGAACGAAACAGAGGCAAACAGTCTTAAACAGAGGCAAATAGACTTAAACAGAGGCAAACAGAGGCAAACAGAGTGAATCTGAGGCAAGCAGACTTAAACAGAGGCAAACAGAGGCAAACAGAGGCAAACAGAGGCAAACAGAGGCAAACAGAGGCAAACAGATGCAAACAGAGGCAAACAGAGTGAAACAGAGTGAAACAGAGTGAAACAGTGGCAAACAGAGGCAAACAGGTTTAAACAGAGGCAAACAGAGTGAAACAGAGGCAAAAAGAATGAAACAGAGGCAAAAGGAATGAAACAGAGGCAAACAGATTGAAACAGAGGCAAACAGATTGAAACAGAGGCAAACAGACTGAAACAGAGGCAAACAGATTGAAACAGAGGCAAACAGACAGACAGAGGCATACAGACTTAAACAGAGGCAAACGGACTTAAACAGAGGGAAAAGGAGGCAAAAGGAGTGAAACAGAGGCAAACAGAGTGAAACAGAGGCAAACAGAGTGAAACAGAGGCAAACAGAGTGAAACAGAGGCAAACAGAGTGAAACAGAGGCAAACAGAGTGAAACAGAGGCAGACAGACTTAAAGAGAGGCAAACAGACTTAAAGAGAGGCAAACAGACTTAAAGAGAGGCAAACAGAGTGAAACAGAGGCAAACAGAGTGAAACAGAGGCAAACAGAGTGAAACAGAGGCAAACAGAGTGAAACAGAGGCAAACAGACTCAAACAGAGGCAAACAGACTTAAACAGAGACAAGTAGAGGCAAAAAGAGCGAAACAGAGGCAAACAGAGGGAAACAGAGGCAAACAGAGTGAAACAGAGGTAAACAGACTTAAACAGAGGCAAACAGACTTACACAGAGGCAAACAGACTTAAACAGAGGCAAACAGAGTTAAACAGAGGCAAACAGAGGCAAACAGAGGCAAACAGAGTGAAACAGAGGCAAACAGAGTGAAACAGAGGCAGCAGAATTAAACAGGGGCAAACAGAGCGAAACAGAGGCAAACAGACTTAAACAGAGGCAACCAGACTTAAACAGAGGCAAACAGACTTAAACAGAGGCAAACAGACATAAACAGAGGCAAACAGACATAAACAGAGGCAAACAGAGGCAAACAGAGTTAAACAAACTTAAACTGAGGCAAACAGAGGCAAACAGAGGCAAACAGACTTAAACAGAGGCAAACAGACTTAAACAGAGGCAAACAGACTTAAACTGAGGCAAACAGACTTAAACTGAGGCAAACAGACGCAAACAGAGGCAAACAGACGCAAACAGAGGCAAACAGACGCAGAGGCAAACAGACGCAAACAGAGGCAAACAGACTTAAACAGAGGCAAACAGAGTGAAACAGAGGCAAACAGAGTGAAACAAGTCAAACAGAGTGAAACAGAGGCAAACAGACTCAAACAGGGGCAAACAAATTAACAGAGACAAGCAGAGGCAAAAAGAGCGAAACAGAGGCAAACAGAACGAAACAGAGGCAAACAGTCTTAAACAGAGGCAAACAGACTTAAACAGAGGCAAACAGAGGCAAACAGAGGCAAACAGAGGCAAACAGAGTGAATCTGAGGCAAGCAGACTTAAACAGAGGCAAACAGAGGCAAACAGAGGCAAACAGAGGCAAACAGAGGCAAACAGAGGCAAACAGAGGCAAACAGATGCAAACAGAGGCAAACAGAGTGAAACAGAGTGAAACAGAGTGAAACAGTGGCAAACAGAGGCAAACAGGTTTAAACAGAGGCAAACAGAGTTCAACAGAGGCAAACAGAGTTCAACAGAGGCAAACAGAGTTCAACAGAGGCAAACAGACTTAAACAGAGGCAAACAGACTTAAACAGAGGCAAACAATGTTACACAGAGGCAAACAGTGCTAAACAGAGGCAAACAGTGTTAAACTGAGGCAAACAGTGTTACACAGAGGCAAACAGTGTTAAACAAAGGCAAACAGTGTTAAACAAAGGCAAACAGAGGTAAACAGCGTTAAACAGAGGCAAACAGTGTTAACCAATGTTAAGCAGAGGCAAAAAGAGGCAAACAGAGGAAAACAGAGGCAAACAGATGCAAACAGAGGCAAACAGAGGCAAACAGAGGCAAACAGACTTAAACAGACTTAAGCAGACTTAAAAAGAGGCAGACAGACTTAAACAGAGGCAAACACACTTAAACAGAGGCAAACACACTTAAACAGAGGCAAACACACTTAAACAGAGGCAAACACACTTAATCAGAGGCAAACAGACTTAAACAGAGGCAAACAGAATTAAACAGAGGCAAACAGACTTAAACAGAGGCAATCAGACTTAAACAGAGGCAAACAGAGGCAAACAGAGTTAAACAGACTTAAACAGAGTGAAAGAGAAGCAAACAGAGTGAAAGAGAGGCAAACAGACATAAACAGAGGCAAACAGAGGCAAACAGAGTTAAACAAACTTAAACAGAGGCAAACAGAGGCAAACAGACTTAAACAGACTTAAACAGAGGCAAACAGACTTAAACAGAGGCAAACAGACATAAACAGAGGCAAACAGACATAAACAGAGGCAAACAGAGGCAAACAGAGTTAAACAAACTTAAACTGAGGCAAACAGAGGCAAACAGAGGCAAACAGACATAAACAGAGGCAAACAGACTTAAACAGAGGCAAACAGACTTAAACTGAGGCAAACAGACTTAAACTGAGGCAACCAGACGCAAACAGAGGCAAACAGACGCAAACAGAGGCAAACAGACGCAGAGGCAAACAGACGCAAACAGAGGCAAACAGACTTAAACAGAGGCAAACAGAGTGAAACAGAGGCAAACAGAGTGAAACAAGTCAAACAGAGTGAAACAGAGGCAAACAGACTCAAACAGGGGCAAACAAATTAACAGAGACAAGCAGAGGCAAAAAGAGCGAAACAGAGGCAAACAGAACGAAACAGAGGCAAACAGTCTTAAACAGAGGCAAACAGACTTAAACAGAGGCAAACAGAGGCAAACAGAGGCAAACAGAGGCAAACAGAGGCAAACAGAGTGAATCTGAGGCAAGCAGACTTAAACAGAGGCAAACAGAGGCAAACAGAGGCAAACAGAGGCAAACAGAGGCAAACAGAGGCAAACAGATGCAAACAGAGGCAAACAGAGTGAAACAGAGTGAAACAGAGTGAAACAGTGGCAAACAGAGGCAAACAGGTTTAAACAGAGGCAAACAGAGTGAAACAGAGGCAAAAAGAATGAAACAGAGGCAAAAGGAATGAAACAGAGGCAAACAGATTGAAACAGAGGCAAACAGATCGAAACAGAGGCAAACAGACTGAAACAGAGGCAAACAGACAGACAGAGGCATACAGACTTAAACAGAGGCAAACGGACTTAAACAGAGGGAAAAGGAGGCAAAAGGAGTGAAACAGAGGCAAACAGAGTGAAACAGAGGCAAACAGAGTGAAACAGAGGCAAACAGAGTGAAACAGAGGCAAACAGAGTGAAACAGAGGCAGACAGACTTAAAGAGAGGCAAACAGACTTAAACAGAGGCAAACAGAGTGAAACAGAGGCAAACAGAGTGAAACAGAGGCAAACAGAGTGAAACAGAGGCAAACAGACTCAAACAGAGGCAAACAGACTTAAACAGAGACAAGTAGAGGCAAAAAGAGCGAAACAGAGGCAAACAGAGGGAAACAGAGGCAAACAGAGTGAAACAGAGGTAAACAGACTTAAACAGAGGCAAACAGACTTACACAGAGGCAAACAGACTTAAACAGAGGCAAACAGACTTAAACAGAGGCAAACAGAGGCAAACAGAGGCAAACAGAGTGAAACAGAGGCAAACAGAGTGAAACAGAGGCAGCAGAATTAAACAGGGGCAAACAGAGCGAAACAGAGGCAAACAGACTTAAACAGAGGCAACCAGACTTAAACAGAGGCAAACAGACTTAAACAGAGGCAAACAGACTGAAACAGAGGCAAACAGAGGCAAACAGAGGCAAACAGAGGCAAACAGGATTAAACAGAGGCAAACAGAGTGAAACAGAGTGAAACAGAGTGAAACAGAGGCAAACAGACTTAAACAGAGGCAAACAGAGTGAAACAGATGCAAACAGAGTGAAACGGAGGCAAACAGACTGAAACAGAGGCAAACAGACTTAAACAGAGGCAAACAGACTTAAACAGAGGCAAACAGAGTGAAACAGAGGCAAACAGAGTGAAACAAGTCTAACAGAGTGAAACAGAGGCAAACAGACTCAAACAGGGGCAAACAAATTAACAGAGACAAGCAGAGGCAAAAAGAGCGAAACAGAGGCAAACAGAACGAAACAGAGGCAAACAGTCTTAAACAGAGGCAAACAGACTTAAACAGAGGCAAACAGAGGCAAACAGAGGCAAACAGAGGCAAACAGAGGCAAACAGAGGCAAACAGAGTGAAACAGAGTCAAACAGAGGCAAACAGAGGCAAACAGAGTGAAACAGAGTGAAACAGAGTGAAACAGAGGCAAACAGAGTGAAACAGAGGCAAACAGGGTGAAACAGAGGCAAACAGAGGCAAAAAGAGGCAAACAGAGGCAAAAAGAGGCAAACAGAGGCAAACAGAGGCAAACAGAGGCAATCAGAGGCAATCAGAGGCAAACAGACTTAAACAGAGGCAAACAGACTTAAACAGAGGCAAACAGACTTAAATAGAGGCAAACAGACTTAAACAGAGTGAAACAGAGTGAAACAGAGACAAACGGAGTGAAACAGAGGCAAACGGATTGAAACAGAGGCAGAGTGAAACAGAGGCAAACAGAGGCAAACAGAGGCAAACAGAGGCAAACAGAGGCAAAACAGTGCTCAACAGAGGCAAACAGTGCTCAACAGAGGCAGACAGAGCTCAACAGAGGCAAACAGAGTTCAACAGAGGCAAACAGAGTTCAACAGAGGCAAACAGACTTAAACAGAGGCAAACAGACTTAAACAGAGGCAAACAGACTTAAACAGAGGCAAACAGTGTTCAACAGAGGCAAACAATGTTACACAGAGGCAAACAGTGCTAAACAGAGGCAAACAGTGTTAAACTGAGGCAAACAGTGTTACACAGAGGCAAACAGTGTTAAACAAAGGCAAACAGTGTTAAACAAAGGCAAACAGAGGTAAACAGCGTTAAACAGAGGCAAACAGTGTAAACCAATGTTAAGCAGAGGCAAAAAGAGGCAAACAGAGGAAAAACAGAGGCAAACAGAGGCAAACAGACTTAAACAGACTTAAGCAGACTTAAAAAGAGGCAGACAGACTTAAACAGAGGCAAACACACTTAAACAGAGGCAAACACACTTAAACAGAGGCAAACACACTTAAACAGAGGCAAACACACTTAATCAGAGGCAAACAGACTTAAACAGAGGCAAACAGACTTAAACAGAGGCAAACAGACTTAAACAGAGGCAATCAGACTTAAACAGAGGCAAACAGAGGCAAACAGAGTTAAACAGACTTAAACAGAGTGAAAGAGAAGCAAACAGAGTGAAAGAGAGGCAAACAGACATAAACAGAGGCAAACAGAGGCAAACAGAGTTAAACAAACTTAACAGAGGCAAACAGAGGCAAACAGACTTAAACAGACTTAAACAGAGGCAAACAGACTTAAACAGAGGCAAACAGACATAAACAGAGGCAAACAGACATAAACAGAGGCAAACAGAGGCAAACAGAGTTAAACAAACTTAAACTGAGGCAAAACAGAGGCAAACAGAGGCAAACAGACTTAAACAGAGGCAAACAGACTTAAACAGAGGCAAACAGACTTAAACTGAGGCAAACAGACTTAAACTGAGGCAAACAGACGCAAACAGAGGCAAACAGACGCAAACAGAGGCAAACAGACGCAGAGGCAAACAGACGCAAACAGAGGCAAACAGACTTAAACAGAGGCAAACAGAGTGAAACAGAGGCAAACAGAGTGAAACAAGTCAAACAGAGTGAAACAGAGGCAAACAGACTCAAACAGGGGCAAACAAATTAACAGAGACAAGCAGAGGCAAAAAGAGCGAAACAGAGGCAAACAGAACGAAACAGAGGCAAACAGTCTTAAACAGAGGCAAACAGACTTAAACAGAGGCAAACAGACATAAACAGAGGCAAACAGACATAAACAGAGGCAAACAGAGGCAAACAGAGTTAAACAAACTTAAACTGAGGCAAACAGAGGCAAACAGATGCAAACAGACTTAAACAGAGGCAAACAGACTTAAACAGAGGCAAACAGACTTAAACTGAGGCAAACAGACTTAAACTGAGGCAAACAGACGCAAACAGAGGCAAACAGACGCAAAGGCAAACAGACGCAAACAGAGGCAAACAGACTTAAACAGAGGCAAACAGAGTGAAACAGAGGCAAACAGAGTGAAACAAGTCAAACAGAGTGAAACAGAGGCAAACAGACTCAAACAGGGGCAAACAAATTAACAGAGACAAGCAGAGGCAAAAAGAGCGAAACAGAGGCAAACAGAACGAAACAGAGGCAAACAGTCTTAAACAGAGGCAAACAGACTTAAACAGAGGCAAACAGAGGCAAACAGAGGCAAACAGAGGCAAACAGAGTGAAACAGAGTGAAACAGAGGCAAACAGAGTGAAACAGAGGACAAACAGGGTGAAACAGAGGCAAACAGAGGCAAAAAGAGGCAAACAGAGGCAAAAAGAGGCAAACAGAGGCAAACAGAGGGCAAACAGAGGCAAACAGAGGCAAACAGACTTAAACCGAGGCAAACAGAGTGAAACAGAGGCAAACAGACTTAAACAGAGGCAAACGGAGTGAAACAGAGGCAAACGGATTGAAACAGAGGCAGAGTGAAACAGAGGCAAACAGAGGCAAACAGAGGCAAACAGAGGCAAACAGAGGCAAACAGAGGCAAACAGTGCTCAACAGAGGCAAACAGTGCTCAACAGAGGCAGACAGAGCTCAACAGAGGCAAACAGAGTTCAACAGAGGCAAACAGAGTTCAACAGAGGCAAACAGAGTTCAACAGAGGCAAACAGACTTAAACAGAGGCAAACAAACTTAAACAGAGGCAAACAGACTTAAACAGAGGCAAACAGTGTTCAACAGAGGCAAACAATGTTAAACAGAGGCAAACAGTGCTAAACAGAGGCAAACAGTGTTAAACTGAGGCAAACAGTGTTACACAGAGGCAAACAGTGTTAAACAAAGGCAAACAGTGTTAAACAAAGGCAAACAGAGGTAAACAGCGTTAAACAGAGGCAAACAGTGTTAACCAATGTTAAGCAGAGGCAAACAGAGGCAAACAGAGGAAAACAGAGGCAAACAGATGCAAACAGAGGCAAACAGAGGCAAACAGAGGCAAACAGACTTAAACAGACTTAAACAGACTTAAAAAGAGGCAGACAGACTTAAACAGAGGCAAACACACTTAAACAGAGGCAAACACACTTAAACAGAGGCAAACACACTTAAACAGAGGCAAACACACTTAAACAGAGGCAAACACACTTAAACAGAGGCAAACAGACTTAAACAGAGGCAAACAGACTTAAACAGAGGCAAACAGAGGCAAACAGAGTTAAACAGACTTAAACAGAGTGAAAGAGAAGCAAACAGAGTGAAAGAGAGGCAAACAGACATAAACAGAGGCAAACAGAGGCAAACAGAGTTAAACAAACTTAAACGGAGGCAAACAGAGGCAAACAGACTTAAACAGACTTAAACAGAGGCAAACAGACTTAAACAGAGGCAAACAGGACATAAACAGAGGCAAACAGACATAAACAGAGGCAAACAGAGGCAAACAGAGTTAAACAAACTTAAACTGAGGCAAACAGAGGCAAACAGAGGCAAACAGACTTAAACAGAGGCAAACAGACTTAAACAGAGGCAAACAGACTTAAACTGAGGCAAACAGACTTAAACTGAGGCAAACAGACGCAGACAGAGGCATACAGATGCAAACAGAGGCAAACAGACGCAAACAGAGGCAAACAGACTTAAACAGAGGCAAACAGACTTAAACAGAGGCAAACAGACTTAAACAGAGGCAAACAGACTTAAACAGAGGCAATCAGACTGAAACAGAGGGCAATCAGACTTAAACAGAGGCAAACAGAATTAAACTGAGGCAAACAGACGCAAACAGAGTTAATGAGACTTAAACAGAGGCAAGCAAAGTGAAACAGACTTAATCAGAGGCAAACAGACTTAAAACAGAGGCAAACAGACTTAAACAGAGGCAAACAGACTGAAACAAGAGGCAAACGGACTGAAACAGAGGCAAACAGACTTAAACAGAGGCAAACAGACTTAAACAGGCAAACAGTGTTCAACAGAGGCAAACAATGTTTAACAGAGGCAAACAATGTTTAACAGAGGCAAACAGTGCTAAACAGAGGCAAACAGTGCTAAACAGAGGCAAACAGTGTTACACAGAGGCAAACAGTTGTTAAACAAAGGCAAACAGAGGTAAACAGTGTTAAACAGAGGCAAACAGTGTTAAACAGTGTTAACCAATGTTAAGCAGAGGCAAACAGAGGCAAACAGCGGAAAAACAGAGGAAAACAGAGGCAAACAGAGGCAAACAGAGGCAAACAGAGGCAAACAGAGGCAAACAGAGGCAAACAGAGGCAAACAGAATTAAACAGAGGCAAACAGACTTAAACAGAGGCAAACAGACTTAAACAGAGTGAAACAGAGTGAAACAGAGGCAAACGGAGTGAAACAGAAGCAAACGGATTGAAACAGAGGCAGAGTGAAACAGAGGCAAACAGAGGCAAACAGAGGCAAACAGAGGCAAACAGAGGCAAACAGAGGCAAACAGTGCTCAACAGAGGCAAACAGTGCTCAACAGAGGCAGACAGAGCTCAACAGAGGCAAACAGAGTTCAACAGAGGCAAACAGAGTTCAACAGAGGCAAACAGAGTTCAACAGAGGCAAACAGACTTAAACAGAGGCAAACAGACTTAAACAGAGGCAAACAGACTTAAACAGAGGCAAGTATACTTAAGCAGAGTGAAACAGAGTGAAACAGAGGCAAACGGAGTGAAACAGAGGCAAACGGATTGAAACAGAGGCAGAGTGAAACAGAGGCAAACAGAGGCAAACAGAGGCAAACAGTGCTCAACAGAGGCAAACAGTGCTCAACAGAGGCAGACAGAGCTCAACAGAGGCAAACAGAGTTCAACAGAGGCAAACAGAGGCAAACAGACTTAAACAGAGGCAAACAGACTTAAACATAGGCAAACAGACTTAAACTGAGGCAAACAGACTTAAACTGAGGCAAACAGACGCAAACAGAGGCAAACAGACGCAGAGGCAAACAGACGCAAACAGAGGCAAACAGACTTAAACAGACTTAAACAGAGGCAAACAGACTTAAACAGAGGCAAACAGACATAAACAGAGGCAAACAGACATAAACAGAGGCAAACAGAGGCAAACAGAGTTAAACAAACTTAAACTGAGGCAAACAGAGGCAAACAGATGCAAACAGACTTAAACAGAGGCAAACAGACTTAAACAGAGGCAAACAGACTTAAACTGAGGCAAACAGACTTAAACTGAGGCAAACAGACGCAAACAGAGGCAAACAGACGCAGAGGCAAACAGACGCAAACAGAGGCAAACAGACTTAAACAGAGGCAAACAGAGTGAAACAGAGGCAAACAGAGTGAAACAAGTCAAACAGAGTGAAACAGAGGCAAACAGACTCAAACAGGGGCAAACAAATTAACAGAGACAAGCAGAGGCAAAAAGAGCGAAACAGAGGCAAACAGAACGAAACAGAGGCAAACAGTCTTAAACAGAGTCAAACAGACTTAAACAGAGGCAAACAGAGGCAAACAGAGGCAAACAGAGGCAAACAGAGGCAAACAGAGGCAAACAGAGTGAAACAGAGGCAAACAGAGGCAAACAGAGGCAAACAGAGTGAAACAGAGTGAAACAGAGGCAAACAGAGTGAAACAGAGGCAAACAGGGTGAAACAGAGGCAAACAGAGGCAAAAAGAGGCAAACAGAGGCAAAAAGAGGCAAACAGAGGCAAACAGAGGCAAACAGAGGCAAACAGACTTAAACAGAGGCAAACAGAGTGAAACAGAGGCAAACAGACTTAAACAGAGGCAAACAGACTTAAACAGAGGCAAACAGACTTAAACAGAGTGAAACAGAGGCAAACGGAGTGAAACAGAGGCAAACGGATTGAAACAGAGGCAGAGTGAAACAGAGGCAAACAGAGGCAAACAGAGGCAAACAGAGGCAAACAGAGGCAAACAGTGCTCAACAGAGGCAAACAGTGCTCAACAGAGGCAGACAGAGCTCAACAGAGGCAAACAGAGTTCAACAGAGGCAAACAGAGTTCAACAGAGGCAAACAGAGTTCAACAGAGGCAAACAGACTTAAACAGAGGCAAACAGACTTAAACAGAGGCAAACAGACTTAAACAGAGGCAAACAGTGTTCAACAGAGGCAAACAATGTTAAACAGAGGCAAACAGTGTTAAACAAAGGCAAACAGTGTTAAACAAAGGCAAACAGAGGTAAACAGCGTTAAACAGAGGCAAACAGTGTTAACCAATGTTAAGCAGAGGCAAACAGAGGCAAACAGAGGAAAACAGAGGCAAACAGATGCAAACAGAGGCAAACAGAGGCAAACAGAGGCAAACAGACTTAAACAGACTTAAACAGACTTAAAAAGAGGCAGACAGACTTAAACAGAGGCAAACACACTTAAACAGAGGCAAACACACTTAAACAGAGGCAAACACACTTAAACAGAGGCAAACACACTTAATCAGAGGCAAACAGACTTAAACAGAGGCAAACAGACTTAAACAGAGGCAAACAGACTTAAACAGAGGCAAACAGACTTAAACAGAGGCAATCAGACTTAAACAGAGGCAAACAGAGGCAAACAGAGTTAAACAGACTTAAACAGAGTGAAAGAGAAGCAAACAGAGTGAAACAGAGGCAAACAGACATAAACAGAGGCAAACAGAGGCAAACAGAGTTAAACAAACTTAAACGGAGGCAAACAGAGGCAAACAGACTTAAACAGACTTAAACAGAGGCAAACAGACTTAAACAGAGGCAAACAGACATAAACTGAGGCAAACAGACATAAACAGAGGCAAACAGAGGCAAACAGAGTTAAACAAACTTAAACTGAGGCAAACAGAGGCAAACAGAGGCAAACAGACTTAAACAGAGGAAAACAGACTTAAACAGAGGCAGACAGACTTAAACTGAGGCAAACAGACTTAAACTGAGGCAAACAGACGCAAACAGAGGCAAGCAGACGCAAACAGAGGCAAACAGACGCAAACAGAGGCAAACAGACTTAAACAGAGGCAAACAGACTTAAACAGAGGCAAACAGACTTAAACAGAGGCAATCAGACTTAAACAGAGGCAATCAGACTTAAGCAGAGGCAAACAGAATTAAACTGAGGCAAACAGACGCAAACAGAGTTAATGAGACTTAAACAGAGGCAAGCAAAGTGAAACAGACTTAATCAGAGGCAAACAGACTTAAACAGAGGCAAACAGACTTAAACAGAGGCAAACAGACTGAAACAGAGGCAAACAGACTGAAACAGAGGCAAACAGACTTAAACAGAGGCAAACAGACTTAAACAGGCAAACAGTGTTCAACAGAGGCAAACAATGTTTAACAGAGGCAAACAATGTTTAACAGAGGCAAACAGTGCTAAACAGAGGCAAACAGTGCTAAACAGAGGCAAACAGTGTTACACAGAGGCAAACAGTGTTAAACAAAGGCAAACAGAGGTAAACAGTGTTAAACAGAGGCAAACAGTGTTAAACAGTGTTAACCAATGTTAAGCAGAGGCAAACAGAGGCAAACAGAGGAAAACAGAGGAAAACAGAGGCAAACAGAGGCAAACAGAGGCAAACAGAGGCAAACAGAGGCAAACAGACTTAAATAGACTTAAACAGACTGAAACAGACTTAAACAGAGGCAAACAGAGTGAAACAGAGGCAAACAGACTTAAACAGAGGCAAACAGAGTGAAACAGAGGCAAACAGACTTAAACAGAGGCAAACAGACTTATACAGAGGCAAACAGACTTAAACAGAGTGAAACAGAGTGAAACAGAGGCAAACGGAATGAAACAGAGGCAAACGGATTGAAACAGAGGCAGAGTGAAACAGAGGCAAACAGAGGCATACAGAGGCAAACAGAGGCAAACAGAGGCAAACAGAGGCAAACAGTGCTCAACAGAGGCAAACAGTGCTCAACAGAGGCAAACAGTGCTCAACAGAGGCAAACAGTGCTCAACAGAGGCAGACAGAGCTCAACAGAGGCAAACAGAGTTCAACAGAGGCAAACAGAGTTCAACAGAGGCAAACAGAGTTCAACAGAGGCAAACAGACTTAGACAGAGGCAAACAGACTTAAACTGAGGCAAACAGACTTAAACAGAGGCAAGTATACTTAAGCAGAGTGAAACAGAGTGAAAAAGAGGCAAACGGAGTGAAACAGAGGCAAACGGATTGAAACAGAGGCAGAGTGAAACAGAGGCAAACAGAGGCAAACAGAGGCAAACAGAGGCAAACAGTGCTCAACAGAGGCAAACAGTGCTCAACAGAGGCAGACAGAGCTCAACAGAGGCAAACAGAGTTCAACAGAGGCAAACACATTTAAACAGAGGCAAACAGAATTAAAAGGAGGCAAACAAATTTAAACAGACTTAAACAGTGGCAAACAGAGTTAAACAGACTTAAACAGAGGCAAACAGAGTAAGACAGAGGCAAACAGAGTTAAACAGACTGAAACAGAGGCAAACAGATTTAAACAGACTTAAACAGAGGCAAACAGAGTTAAACAAACTTAAACAGAGGCAAACAGAGTTAAACAGAGGCAAACACAGTTAAACAGACTTAAACACAGGCCAGCAAAGTTAAACAGACTTAAACAGAGGCAAAGAGAGTTAAACAGAGTTAAACAGAGGCAAACAGACTTAAACAGAGGCAAAAAGAGTTAAACACAGGCAAACAGAGGAAAACAGACTTAAACAGAGGCAAACAGACTTAAACTGACTTAAACAGACTGAAACAGAGGCAAACAGACTTAAACAGAGTCAAACAGACTTAAACAGAGGCAAACAGTCTCAAACAGAGGCAAACAGACTTAAACAGAGGCCAAGAGACTTAAACAGAGGCAAACAGACTTAAACAGAGACAAACAGACTTAAACAGAGGCAAGCAGACTGAAACAGAGGCAAACAGACTTAAACAGAGGCAAACAGACTTAAACAGAGGCAAACAGACATAAACAGAGGCAAACAGACTTAAACAGAGGCAAACAGACTTAAACAGAGGCAAACAGAGGCAAACAGACTTAAACAGACAAACTGTGGCAAATAGAGTTAAACAGAGTTAAACAGAGGCAAACAGACTTAAACAGAGGCAAACAGAGTTCAACAGAGGTAAACAGAGTTACACAGAGGCAAACAGACTTAAACAGAGGCAAATAGACTTAAACAGAGGCAAACAGACTTAAACAGAGGCAAACAGAGGCAAACAGACTTAAACAGAGCAAAACAGAGGCAAACAGAGGCAAACAGACTTAAACAGACTTAAGCAGATTTAAACAGAGACAAACAGAATTAAACAGAGGCAAACCGAATTAAACAGAGGCACAGAGGCAAACAGACTTAAACAGGGGCAAACAGACTTAAACAGAGGCAAACAGACATCTACAGAGGCAAACAGACTTAAACAGCGGCAAACAGACTTAAACAGAGGCAAACAGCCATATACAGAGGCAAACAGACTTAAACAGAGGCGAACAGACTTAAACAGAGGCAAACAGACTTAAACAGAGGCAAACAGACGCAAACAGGGTTAAACAGACTTAAACAGAGGCAAACAGAGTTAAACAGACTGAAACAGAGGCAAACAGATTTAAACAGACTTAAACAGAGGCAAACAGAGTTAAACAGACATAAACAGAGGCAAAGAGAGTTAAACAGAGTTAAACAGAGGCAAACACACCTAAGCAGAGGCAAAAAGAGTTACACAGAGTCAAACAGAGGCAAACAGACTTAAACAGACTTCAACAGACTTAAACAGAGGCAAACAGACTTAAACTGACTTAAACAGGCATAAACAGAGGCAAACAGACTTACACAGCGGCAAACAGACTTAAACAGAGGCAAACAGACTTAAAGAGAGGCAAACAGACTTAAACAGAGGCAAACAGACTTAAACAGAGGCAAACAGACTTAATCAGAGGCAAACAGACTTAATCAGAGGCAAACTGACTTAAACAGGGGCAAACAGAGTTAAACAGACTTAAACAGAGGCAAACAGAGTAAAACAGAGGTAAATAGAGTTAAACAGACTGAAACAGAGGCAAACAGATTTAAACAGACGTAAACAGAGGCAAACAGAGATAAACAAACTTAAACAGAGGCAAACAGAGTTAAACAGAGGCAAACACAGTTAAACAGACTGAAACAGAGGCAAACAGTCTTAAACAGAGGCAAACAGACTGAAACAGAGACAAACAGACTTAAACAGAGGCAAACTGACTGAACAGACGCAAACAGACTTGAACAGAGGCAAACAGACTTAAACAGAGGCAAACAGACTTAAACAGAGGCAAACAGACGCAAACAGAGTTAAACAGACTTAAACAGAGGCAAACAGAGTTAAACAGAGGCAAACAGAGTTAAACAGACTGAAACAGAGGCAAACAGATTTAAAAAGACTGAAACAGAGGCAAACAGAGTTAAACAGACTTAAACAGAGGCACACAGAGTTAAACAGAGGCAAACACAGTTAAACAGAGGCAAACAGAGTCAAACAGACTTAAACATAGGCAAACAGAGTTAAACAGAGCGAAACAGAGGCAAACAGAGGCAAGCAGACTTAAACAGACTTAGCCAGACTTAAACAGACTTAAACAGAGGAAAACAGACGTAAACAGACTTAAACAGAGGCCAACAGACTTGAAAAGAGGCAAACAGACTTGAACAGAGGCAAACAGACTTAAGCAGAGGCAAACAGACTAAACAGAGGCAAACAGACTTAAACAGAGGCAAACAGCCTTAAACAGATACAAACAGACTTAAACAGAGGCAATAAGACTTAAACAGAGGCAAACAGAGTGGAACTGACTTAATCAGAGGCAAACAGACTTAAACAGAGGCAAACAGACTTAAAAAGAGGCAAACAGAGGCAAACAGAGTTAAACAGACTTCAACAGAGGCAAACAGATTTAAACAGAATTAAACAGAGTTAAACAGAGTGAAACAGACTTACACAGATGGAAACAGAGTTTAACAGAGGCAAACAAATTTAAACAGAGTTAAACAGAGGCAAACAGACTTAAACAGAGGCAGACAGAGTTCAACAGAGGTAAACAGAGTTACACAGAGGCAAACAGACTTAAACAGAGGCAAATAGACTTAAACAGAGGCAAACAGACTTAAACAGAGGCAAACAGAGGCAAATAGACTTAAACAGAGGCAAACAGACTTAAGCAGAGGCAAACAGAGGCAAACAGACTTAAACAGAGCAAAGCAGAGGCAAACAGAGGCAAACAGAGGCAAACAGACTTATACAGACTTAAACAGACTTAGACAGAGTTAAACAGACTTAAACAGAGGCAAACAGACTTAAACAGACTTAAGCAGATTTAAACAGAGACAAACAGACTTAAACAGAGGCAAACTGAATTAAACAGAGGCAAACAGACTTAAACAGGGGCAAACAGACTTACACAGAGGCAAACAGACATATACAGAGGCAAACAGACTTAAACAGAGGCAAACAGACATATACAGAGGCAAAAAGACTTAAACAGAGGCAAACAGACTTAAACAGAGGCAAACAGACTTAAACAGAGGCAAACAGACGCAAACAGGGTTAAACAGACTTAAACAGAGGCAAACAGAGTTAAACAGACTGAAACAGAGGCAAACGGATTTAAACAGACTTAAACAGAGGCAAACAGAGTTAAACAGACTTAAACAGAGGCAAAGAGAGTTAAACAGAGTTAAACAGAGGCAAACACACCTAAGCAGAGGCAAAAAGAGTTACACAGAGTCACACAGAGGCAAACAGACTTAAACAGACTTCAACAGACTTAAACAGAGGCAAACAGACTTAAACTGACTTAAACAGGCATAAACAGAGGCAAACAGACTTACACAGCGGCAAACAGAATTAAACAGAGGCAAACAGAATTAAACAGAGGCAAACAGACTTAAACAGAGGCAAACAGACTTAAACAGAGGCAAACAGACTTAATCAGAGGCAAACAGACTTAATCAGAGGCAAACAGACTTAATCAGAGGCAAACAGACTTAAACAGGGGCAAACAGAGTTAAACAGACTTAAACAGAGGCAAACAGAGTAAAACAGAGGTAAACAGAGTTAAACAGACTGAAACAGAGGCAAACAGATTTAAACAGACGTAAACAGAGGCAAACAGAGATAAACAAACTTAAACAGAGGCAAACAGAGTTAAACAGAGGCAAACACAGTTAAACAGACTTAAACAGTGGCAAACAGAGTTAAACAGACTTAAACAGAGGCAAAGAGAGTTAAACAGAGTTAAACAGAGGCAAACAGACTTAAACAGAAGCAAAAAGAGTTAAACACAGGCAAACAGAGGCAAACAGAATTAAACTGACTTAAACAGACTAAGACAGAGGCGAACAGACTTAAACAGAGGCAAACAGACTTAAACAGAGGCAAACAGACCTAAACAGAGGCAAACAGACGCAAACAGAGTTAAACAGACTTAAACAGAGGCAAACAGAGTTAAACAGACTGAAACAGAGGCAATCAGATTTAAACAGACTTAAACAGAGGCAAACAGAGTTAAACAGACTTAAACAGAGGCAAACAGAGTTAAACAGAGGCAAACACAGTTAAACGGAGGCAAACACAGTTAAACAGACTTAAACAAAGGCAAAGAGAGTTAAGAAGAGTTAAACAGAGGCAAACAGACCTAAACAGAGGCAAAAAGAGTTAAACAGAGGCAAACAGAGGCAAACAGACCTAAACAGAGGCAAACGGAGTTAAACAGAGGCAAACAGAGGCAAACAGACTTAAACAGACTTAAGCAGACTTAAACAGAGGCAAGCAGACTTAAACAGAGGCAAACTGAATTAAACAGAGGCAAACAAACTAAAACAGGGGCAAACAGACTTAGACAGAGGCAAACAGACATATACAGAGGCAAACAGACTTAAACAGAGGCAAACAGACTTAAACAGAGGCAAACAGATGCAAACAGAGTTAAACAGAGCGAAACAGAGGCAAGCAGATGCAAACAGACTTAAACAGAATTCAACAGACTTAAACAGACTTAAACAGAGGCAAACAAACTTAAACAGACTTAAACAGAGGCAAACAGACTTAAACAGAAACAAACAGACTTAAACAGAGGCAAATAGACTTAAACAGAGGCAAACAGACTTAATCAGAGGCAAAGAGACTTAAACAGAGGCAGACAGACTTAAAAGAGGCAAACAGACTTAAACAAAGGCAACAGACATAAACAGAGGCAGGCAGACTTAAAAGAGGCAAACAGACTTAAACAAAGGCAAACAGAGTGAAACTGACTTAATCAGAGGCAAACAGACTTAAACAGAGGCAAACAGACTTAAACAGAGGCAAACTGAGGCAAACAGAGTTAAACAGACTTCAACAGAGGCAAACAGATTTAAACAGACTTAAACAGAGGCAAACAGAGTGAAACAGACTTACACAGATGGAAACAGAGTTTAACAGAGGCAAACAAAGTTAAACAGAGTTAAACAGAGGCAAACAGAGTTAAACAGACAAACTGCGGCAAATAGAGTTAAACAGAGTTAAACAGAGGCAAACAGACTTAAACAGAGGCAAACAGAGTTCAACAGAGGGAAACAGAGTTACACAGAGGCAAACAGACTTAAATAGAGGCAAATAGACTTAAACAGAGGCAAACAGACTTAAACAGAGGCAAACAGAGGCAAACAGACTTAAACAGAGCAAAACAGAGGCAAACAGAGGCAAACAGACTTATACAGACTTAAACAGACTTAAACAGAGTTAAACAGACTTAAACAGAGGCAAACAGACTTAAACAGACTTAAGCAGATTTAAACAGAGACAAACAGACTTAAACAGAGGCAGACTGAATTAAACAGAGGCAAACAGACTTAAACAGGGGCAAACAGACTTAAACAGAGGCAAACAGACATATACAGAGGCAAACAGACTTAAACAGAGGCACACAGACTTAAACAGAGGCAAACAGACATATACAGAGGCACACAGACTTAAACAGAGGCAAACAGACTTAAACAGAGGCAAACAGACGCAAACAGGGTTAAACAGACTTAAACAGAGGCAAACAGAGTTAAACAGACTGAAACAGAGGCAAACAGATTTAAACAGACTTAGACAGAGGCAAACAGACTTAAACAGAGGCAAACAGACTTAATCAGAGGCAAGCAGACTTCAACAGAGGCAAACAGACTTAAACAGAGGCAAACAGACTTAAACAGAGGCAAACAGACATAAACAGAGGCAAGCAGACGCAAACAGAGTTAAACAGACTTAAACAGAGGCAAACAGAGTAAAACAGACTTAAACAGAGGCAAACAGATGTAAACAGATGCAGCAGACTTAAACAGAGGCAAACAATCTTAAACAGAGGCAAACAGACTTAAACAGAGGCAAACACATTTAAACAGAGGCAAACAGAATTAAAAGGAGGCAAACAAATTTAAACAGACTTAAACAGTGGCAAACAGAGTTAAACAGACTTAAACAGAGGCAAACAGAGTAAGACAGAGGCAAACAGAGTTAAACAGACTGAAACAGAGGCAAACAGATTTAAACAGACTTAAACAGAGGCAAACAGAGTTAAACAAACTTAAACAGAGGCAAACAGAGTCAAACAGAGGCAAACACAGTTAAACAGACTTAAACACAGGCAAACAGAGTTAAACAGACTTAAACAGAGGCAAAGAGAGTTAAACAGAGTTAAACTGAGGCAAACAGACTTAAACAGAGGCAAAAAGAGTTAAACACAGGCAAACAGAGGAAAACAGACTCAAACAGAGTCAAACAGACTGAAACTGACTTAAACAGACTGAAACAGAGGCAAACAGACTTAAACAGTGTCAAACAGACTTAAACAGAGGCAAACAGTCTCAAAAAGAGGCAAACAGACTTAAACAGAGGCCAAGAGACTTAAACAGAGGCAAACAGACTTAAACAGAGACAAACAGACTTAAACAGAGGAAAGCAGACTTAAACAGAGGCAACAGACTTAAACAGAGGCAAACAGACTTAAACAGAGGCAAACAGACTTAAACAGAGGCAAACAGACTTAAACAGAGGCAAACTGACTGAAACAGACGCAAACAGACTTCAACAGAGGCAAACAGACTTAAACAGAGGCAAACAGACTAAAACAGAGGCAAACAGACGCAAACAGAGTTAAAAAGACTTAAACAGAGGCAAACAGAGTTAAACAGAGGCAAACAGAGTTAAACAGACTGAAACAGAGGCAAACAGATTTAAAAAGACTGAAACAGAGGCAAACAGAGTTAAACAGACTGAAACAGAGGCACACAGAGTTAAACAGAGGCAAACACAGTTAAACAGAGGCAAACAGAGTCAAACAGACTTAAACAGAGGCAAACAGAGTTAAACAGAGCGAAACAGAGGCAAACAGGCAAACAGACTTAAACAGACTTAGACAGACTTAGACAGACTTAAACAAACTTAAACAGAGGCAAACAGACGTAAACAGACTTAAACAGAGGCAAACAGACTTGAAAAGAGGCAAACAGACTTGAACAGAGGCAAACAGACTTAAACAGAGGCAAACAGACTTAAACAGAGGCAAACAGACTTAAACAGAGGCAAACAGCCTTAAACAGATACAAACAGACTTAAACAGAGGCAATAAGACTTAAACAGAGGCAAACAGAGTGAAACTGACTTAATCAGAGGCAAACAGACTTAAACAGAGGCAAACAGACTTAAACAGAGGCAAACAGAGGCAAACAGAGTTAAACAGACTTCAAGAGAGGCAAACAGATTTAAACAGACTTAAACAGAGGCAAACAGAGTGAAACAGACTTACACAGATGGAAACAGACTTAAACAGAGGCAAAGAGAGTTAAACAGAGTTAAACAGAGGCAAACAGACTTAAACAGAGGCCAAAAGAGTTAAACACAGGCAAACAGAGGAAAACAGACTTAAACAGAGGCAAACAGACTTAAACTGACTTAAACAGACTGAAACAGCGGCAAACAGACTTAAACAGAGTCAAACTGACAGAAACAGATGCAAACAGACTTCAACAGAGGCAAACAGACTTAAACAGAGGCAAACAGACTAAAACAGAGGCAAACAGACGCAAACAGAGTTAAACAGACTTTAAACAGAGGCAAACAGAGTTAAACAGACTGAAACAGAGGCAAACAGATTTAAACAGACTTAAACAGAGGCAAACAGACTTGAAAAGAGGCAAACAGACTTGAACAGAGGCAAACAGACTTAAACAGAGGCAAACAGACTTAAACAGAGGCAAACAGACTTAAACAGAGGCAAACAGCCTTAAACAGATACAAACAGACTTAAACAGAGGCAATAAGACTTAAACAGAGGCAAACAGAGTGAAACTGACTTAATCAGAGGCAAACAGACTTAAACAGATGCAAACAGACGTAAACAGAGGCAAACAGAGGCAAACAGACTTAAACAGACTTCAACAGAGGCAAACAGATTTAAACAGACTTAAACAGAGGCAAACAGAGTGAAACAGACTTACACAGATGGAAACAGACTTAAACAGAGGCAAAGAGTTAAACAGAGTTAAACAGAGGCAAACAGACTTAAACAGAGGCAAAAAGAGTTAAACACAGGCAAACAGAGGAAAACAGGCTTAAACAGAGGCAAACAGACTTAGACTGACTTAAACAGACTGAAGCAGAGGCAAACAGACTTAGACAGAGTCAAACAGACTTAGACAGAGGCAAACAGTCTTAAACAGAAGCAAACAGACTTAAACAGAGACAAACAGACTTAAACAGAGGAAAGCAGACTTAAACAGAGGCAAGCAGACTTAAACAGAGGCAAACAGACTTAAACAGAGGCAAACAGACTTAAACAGAGGAAAGCAGACTTAAACAGTGGCAAACAGACTTAAACAGAGGCAAACAGACTTAAACAGAGGCAAACAGACTTAAACAGAGGAAAGCAGACTTAAACAGAGGCAAGCAGACTTAAACAGAGGCAAACAGACTTAAACAGAGGCAGACAGACTTAAACAGAGGCACACAGACTTAAACAGAGGCAAACTGACTGAAACAGACGCAAACAGACTTGAACAGAGGCAAACAGACTTAAACAGAGGCAAACAGACTTAAACAGAGGCAAACAGACGCAAACAGAGTTAAACAGAGTTAAACAGAGGCAAACAGAGTTAAACAGAGGCAAACAGAGTTAAACAGACTGAAACAGAGGCAAACAGATTTAAAAAGACTGAAACAGAGGCAAACAGAGTTAAACAGACTTAAACAGAGGCACACAGAGTTAAACAGAGGCAGACACAGTTAAACAGAGGCAAACAGAGTCAAACAGACTTAAACAGAGGCAAACAGAGTTAAAAAGAGCGAAACAGAGGCAAACAGAGGCAAACAGACTTAAACAGACTTAGACAGACTTAAACAGACTTAAACAGAGGCAAACAGACGTAAACAGACTTAAACAGAGGCCAACAGACTTGAAAAGAGGCAAACAGACTTGAACAGAGGCAAACAGACTTAAACAGAGGCAAACAGACTTAAACAGAGGCAAACAGACTTAAACAGAGGCAAACAGCCTTAAACAGATACAAACAGACTTAAACAGAGGCAATAAGACTTAAACAGAGGCAAACAGAGTGAAACTGACTTAATCAGAGGCAAACAGACTTAAACAGAGGCAAACAGACTTAAACAGAGGCAAACAGAGGCAAACAGAGTTAAACAGACTTCAACAGAGGCAAACAGATTTAAACAGACTTAAACAGAGGCAAACAGAGTGAAACAGACTTACGCAGATGGAAACAGAGTTTAACAGAGGCAAACAAAGTTAAACAGAGTTAAACAGAGGCAAACAGACTTAAACAGAGGCAAACAGAGTTCAACAGAGGTAAACAGAGTTACACAGAGGCAAACAGACTTAAACAGAGGCAAATAGACTTAAACAGAGGCAAACAGACTTAAACAGAGGCAAACAGAGGCAAACAGACTTAAACAGAGCAAAACAGAGGCGAACAGAGGCAAACAGACTTATACAGACTTAAACAGACGTAAACAGAGTTAAACAGACTTAAACAGAGGCAAACAGACTTAAACAGACTTAAGCAGATTTAAACAGAGACAAACAGACTTAAACAGAGGCAAACTGAATTAAACAGAGGCAAACAGACTTAAACAGGGGCAAACAGACTTAAACAGAGGCAAACAGACATATACAGAGGCAAACAGACTTAAGCAGAGGCAAACAGACTTAAACAGAGGCAAACAGACATATACAGAGGCAAACAGACTTAAACAGAGGCAAACAGACTTAAACAGAGGCAAACAGACTTAAACAGAGGCAAACAGACGCAAACAGGGTTAAACAGACTTAAACAGAGGCAAACAGAGTTAAACAGACTGAAACAGAGGCAAACAGATTTAAACAGACTTAAACAGAGGCAAACAGAGTTAAACAGACTTAAACAGAGGCAAAGAGAGTTAAACAGAGTTAAACAGAGGCAAACACACCTAAGCAGAGGCAAAAAGAGTTACACAGAGTGAAACAGAGGCAAACAGACTTAAACAGACTTCAACAGACTTAAACAGAGGCAAACAGACTTAAACTGACTTAAACAGGCATAAACAGAGGCAAACAGACTTACACAGCGGCAAACAGACTTAAAGAGAGGCAAACAGACTTAAAGAGAGGCAAACAGACTTAAACAGAGGCAAACAGACTGAAACAGAGGCAAACAGACTTAATCAGAGGCAAACAGACTTAATCAGAGGCAAACAGACTTAAACAGGGGCAAACAGAGTTAAACAGACTTAAACAGAGGCAAACAGAGTAAAACAGAGGTAAACAGAGTTAAACAGACTGGAACAGAGGCAAACAGATTTAAACAGACGTAAACAGAGGCAAACAGAGATAAACAAACTTAAACAGAGGCAAACAGAGTTAAACAGAGGCAAACACAGTTAAACAGACTTAAACAGAGGCAAACAGTCTTAAACAGAGGCAAACAGACTTAAACAGAGACAAACAGACTTAAACAGAGGAAAGCAGACTTAAACAGAGGCAAGCAGACTTAAACAGAGGCAAACAGACTTAAACAGAGGAAAACAGACTTAAACAGAGGCAAACAGACTTAAACAGAGGCAAACTGACTGAAACAGACGCAAACAGACTTGAACAGAGGCAAACAGACTTAAACAGAGGCAAACAGACTTAAACAGAGGCAAACAGACGCAAACAGAGTTAAACAGACTTAAACAGAGGCAAACAGAGTTAAACAGACTGAAACAGAGGCAAACAGATTTAAAAAGACTGAAACAGAGGCAAACAGAGTTAAACAGACTTAAACAGAGGCACACAGAGTTAAACAGAGGCAAACACAGTTAAACAGAGGCAAACAGAGTCAAACAGACTTAAACAGAGGCAAACAGAGTTAAGCAGAGCGAAACAGAGGCAAACAGAGGCAAACAGACTTAAACAGACTTAGACAGACTTAAACAGACTTAAACAGAGGCAAACAGACGTAAACAGACTTAAACAGAGGCCAACAGACTTGAAAAGAGGCAAACAGACTTGAACAGAGGCAAACAGACTTAAACAGAGGCAAACAGACTTAAACAGAGGCAAACAGACTTAAACAGAGGCAAACAGCCTTAAACAGATACAAACAGACTTAAACAGAGGCAATAAGACTTAAACAGAGGCAAACAGAGTGAAACTGACTTAATCAGAGGCAAACAGACTTAAACAGAGGCAAACAGACATAAACAGAGGCAAACAGAGGCAAACAGAGTTAAACAGACTTCAACAGAGGCAAACAGATTTAAACAGACTTAAACAGAGGCAAACAGAGTGAAACAGACTTACACAGAAGGAAACAGACTTAAACAGAGGCAAAGAGTTAAACAGAGGCAAACAGACTTAAACAGAGGCAAACAGACTTAAACAGAGGCAAACAGAGTTAAACAGACTTCAAGAGAGGCAAACAGATTTAAACAGACTTAAACAGAGGCAAACAGAGTGAAACAGACTTACACAGATGGAAACAGACTTAAACAGAGGCAAAGAGAGTTAAACAGAGTTAAACAGAGGCAAACAGACTTAAACAGAGGCCCAAAGAGTTAAACACAGGCAAACAGAGGAAAACAGACTTAAACAGAGGCAAACAGACTTAAACTGACTTAAACAGACTGAAACAGAGGCAAACAGACTTAAACAGAGTCAAACTGACAGAAACAGATGCAAACAGACTTCAACAGAGGCAAACAGACTTAAACAGAGGCAAACAGACTAAAACAGAGGCAAACAGACGCAAACAGAGTTAAACAGACTTAAACAGAGGCAAACAGAGTTAAACAGACTGAAACAGAGGCAAACAGATTTAAACAGACTTAAACAGAGGCAAACAGACTTAAACAGACTTCAACAGACTTAAACAGAGGCAAACAGACTTAAACTGACTTAAACAGGCATAAACAGAGGCAAACAGACTTACACAGCGGCAAACAGAATTAAACAGAGGCAAACAGACTTAAAGAGAGGCAAACAGACTTAAACAGAGGCAAACAGACTTAAACAGAGGCAAACAGACTTAATCAGAGGCAAACAGACTTAATCAGAGGCAAACAGACTTAATCAGAGGCAAACAGACTTAAACAGGGGCAAACAGAGTTAAACAGACTTAAACAGAGGCAAACAGAGTAAAACAGAGGTAAACAGAGTTAAACAGACTGAAACAGAGGCAAACAGATTTAAACAGACGTAAACAGAGGCAAACAGAGATAAACAAACTTAAACAGAGGCAAACAGAGTTAAACAGAGGCAAACACAGTTAAACAGACTTAAACAGAGGCAAACAGTCTTAAACAGAGGCAAACAGACTTAAACAGAGACAAACAGACTTAAACAGAGGAAAGCAGACTTAAACAGAGGCAAGCAGACTTAAACAGAGGCAAACAGACTTAAACAGAGGCAAACAGACTTAAACAGAGGCAAACAGACTTAAACAGGCAAACTGACTGAAACAGATGCAAACAGACTTGAACAGAGGCAAACAGACTTAGACTGACTTAAACAGACTGAAACAGAGGCAAACAGACTTAGACAGAGTCAAACAGACTTAGACAGAGGCAAACAGTCTTAAACAGAAGCAAACAGACCTTAAACAGAGACAAACAGACTTAAACAGAGGAAAGCAGACTTAAACAGAGGCAAGCAGACTTAAACAGAGGCAAACAGACTTAAACAGAGGCAAACAGACTTAAACAGAGGGAAAGCAGACTTAAACAGTGGCAAACAGACTTAAACAGAGGCAAACAGACTTAAACAGAGGCAAACAGACTTAAACAGAGGAAAGCAGACTTAAACAGAGGCAAGCAGACTTAAACAGAGGCAAACAGACTTAAACAGAGGCAAACAGACTTAAACAGAGGCACACAGACTTAAACAGAGGCAAACTGACTGAAACAGACGCAAACAGACTTGAACAGAGGCAAACAGACTTAAACAGAGGCAAACAGACTTAAACAGAGGCAAACAGACGCAAACAGAGTTTAAACAGAGTTAAACAGAGGCAAACAGAGTTAAACAGAGGCAAACAGAGTTAAACAGACTGAAACAGAGGCAAACAGATTTAAAAAGACTGAAACAGAGGCAAACAGAGTTAAACAGACTTAAACAGAGGCACACAGAGTTAAACAGAGGCAGACACAGTTAAACAGAGGCAAACAGAGTCAAACAGACTTAAACAGAGGCAAACAGAGTTAAAAAGAGCGAAACAGAGGCAAACAGAGGCAACAGACTTAAACAGACTTAGACAGACTTAAACAGACTTAAACAGAGGCAAACAGACGTAAACAGACTTAAACAGAGGCCAACAGACTTGAAAAGAGGCAAACAGACTTGAACAGAGGCAAACAGACTTAAACAGAGGCAAACAGACTTAAACAGAGGCAAACAGACTTAAACAGAGGCAAACAGCCTTAAACAGATACAAACAGACTTAAACAGAGGCAATAAGACTTAAACAGAGGCAAACAGAGTGAAACTGACTTAATCAGAGGCAAACAGACTTAAACAGAGGCAAACAGACTTAAACAGAGGCAAACAGAGGCAAACAGAGTTAAACAGACTTCAACAGAGGCAAACAGATTTAAACAGACTTAAACAGAGGCAAACAGAGTGAAACAGACTTACGCAGATGGAAACAGAGTTTAACAGAGGCAAACAAAGTTAAACAGAGTTAAACAGAGGCAAACAGACTTAAACAGAGGCAAACAGAGTTCAACAGAGGTAAACAGAGTTACACAGAGGCAAACAGACTTAAACAGAGGCAAATAGACTTAAACAGAGGCAAACAGACTTAAACAGAGGCAAACAGAGGCAAACAGACTTAAACAGAGCAAAACAGAGGCGAACAGAGGCAAACAGACTTATACAGACTTAAAACAGACGTAAACAGAGTTAAACAGACTTAAACAGAGGCAAACAGACTTAAACAGACTTAAGCAGATTTAAACAGAGACAAACAGACTTAAACAGAGGCAAACTGAATTAAACAGAGGCAAACAGACTTAAACAGGGGCAAACAGACTTAAACAGAGGCAAACAGACATATACAGAGGCAAACAGACTTAAGCAGAGGCAAACAGACTTAAACAGAGGCAAACAGACATATACAGAGGCAAACAGACTTAAACAGAGGCAAACAGACTTAAACAGAGGCAAACAGACTTTAAACAGAGGCAAACAGACGCAAACAGGGTTAAACAGACTTAAACAGAGGCAAAACAGAGTTAAACAGACTGAAACAGAGGCAAACAGATTTAAACAGACTTAACAGAGGCAACAGAGTTTAAACAGACTTAAACAGAGGCAAAGAGAGTTAAACAGAGTTAAACAGAGGCAAACAGACTAAACAGAGGCAAACAGACTTAAACAGAGGCAAACAGAGTTAAACAGACTTCAAGAGAGGCAAACAGATTTAAACAGACTTAAACAGAGGCAAACAGAGTGAAACAGACTTACACAGATGGAAACAGACTTAAACAGAGGCAAAGAGAGTTAAACAGAGGTTAAACAGAGGCAAACAGACTTAAACAGAGGCCCAAAGAGTTAAACACAGGCAAACAGAGGAAAACAGACTTAAACAGAGGCAAACAGACTTAAACTGACTTAAACAGACTGAAACAGAGGCAAACAGACTTAAACAGAGTCAAACTGACAGAAACAGATGCAAACAGACTTCAACAGAGGCAAACAGACTTAAACAGAGGCAAACAGACTAAAACAGAGGCAAACAGACGCAAACAGAGTTAAACAGACTTAAACAGAGGCAAACAGAGGTTAAACAGACTGAAACAGAGGCAAACAGATTTAAACAGACTTAAACAGAGGGCAAACAGACTTAAACAGACCTTCAACAGACTTAAACAGAGGGCAAACAGACTTAAACTGACTTAAACAGGCATAAACAGAGGCAAACAGACCTTACACAGCGGCAAACAGAATTAAACAGAGGCAAACAGACTTAAAGAGAGGCAAACAGACTTAAACAGAGGCAAACAGACTTAAACAGAGGCAAACAGACTTAATCAGAGGCAAACAGGACTTAATCAGAGGCAAACAGACTTAATCAGAGGCAAACAGACTTAAACAGGGGCAAACAGAGTTAAACAGACTTAAACAGAGGCAAACAGAGTAAAACAGAGGTAAACAGAGTTAAACAGACTGAAACAGAGGCAAACAGATTTAAACAGACGTAAACAGAGGCAAACAGAGATAAACAAACTTAAACAGAGGCAAACAGAGTTTAAACAGAGGCAAACACAGTTAAACAGACTTAAACAGAGGCAAACAGTCTTAAACAGAGGCAAACAGACTTAAACAGAGACAAACAGGACTTAAACAGAGGAAAGCAGACTTAAACAGAGGCAAGCAGACTTAAACAGAGGCAAACAGACTTAAACAGAGGCAAACAGACTTAAACAGAGGCAAACAGACTTAAACAGAGGCAAACTGACTGAAACAGACGCAAACAGACCTTGAACAGAGGCAAACAGACTTAAACAGAGGCAAACAGACTTAAACAGAGGCAAACAGACGCAAACAGAGTTAAACAGACTTAAACAGAGGCAAACAGAGTTAAACAGAGGCAAACAGAGTTAAACAGACTGAAACAGAGGCAAACAGATTTAAAAAGACTGAAACAGAGGCAAACAGAGTTAAACAGACTTAAACAGAGGCACACCAGAGTTAAACAGAGCGAATCAAAGGCAAACAGAGGCAAACAGACTTAAACAGACTTAGACAGACTTAAACAGACTTAAACAGAGGCAAACAGACGTAAACAGACTTAAACAGAGGCCAACAGACTTGAAAAGAGGCAAACAGACTTGAACAGAGGGCAATCAGACTTAACAGAGGCAAACAGACTTAAACAGAGGCAAACAGACTTAAACAGAGGCAAACAGCCTTAAACAGATACAAACAGACTTAAACAGAGGCAATAAGACTTAAACAGAGGCAAACAGAGTGAAAACTGACTTAATCAGAGGCAAACAGACTTAAACAGAGGCAAACAGACTTAAACAGAGGCAAACAGAGGCAAACAGAGTTAAACAGACTTCAACAGAGGCAAACAGAGTTAAACAGACTTAAACAGAGGCAAAAAGAGTGAAACAGACTTACACAGATGGAAACAGACTTAAACAGAGGCAAAGAGTTAAACAGAGTTAAACAGAGGCAAAACAGACTTAAACAGAGGCAAACAGAGTTAAACACAGGCAAACAGAGGAAAACAGGCTTAAACAGAGGGCAAACAGACTTAAACTGACTTACACAGACTGAAACAGAGGCAAACAGACTTAAACAGAGTCAAACAGACTTAAACAGAGACAAACAGACTTAAACAGAGGAAAGCAGACTTAAACAGAGGCAAGCAGACTTAAACAGAGGCAAACAGACTTAAACAGAGGCAAACAGACTTAAACAGAGGCAAACAGACTTAAACAGAGGCAAACTGACTGAAACAGACGCAAACAGACTTCAACAGAGGCAAACAGACTTAAACAGAGGCAAACAGACTTAAACAGAGGCAAACAGACGCAAACAGAGTTAAACAGACTTAAACAGAGGCAAACAGAGTTAAACAGAGGCAAACAGAGTTAAACAGACTGAAACAGAGGCAAACAGATTTAAAAAGACTGAAACAGAGGCAAACAGAGTTAAACAGACTTAAACAGAGGCACACAGAGTTTAAACAGAGGCAAACACAGTTAAACAGAGGCAAACAGAGTCAAACAGACTTTAACAGAGGCAAACAGAGTCAAACAGAGCGAAACAGAGGCAAACAGAGGCAAACAGACTTAAACAGACTTAGACAGACTTAAACAGAGGCCAACAGACTTGAAAAGAGGCAAACAGACTTGAACAGAGGCAAACAGACTTAAACAGAGGCAAACAGACTTAAACAGAGGCAAACAGACTTAAACAGAGGCAAACACTCTTAAACAGAGGCAAACAGCCTTAAACAGATACAAACAGACTTAAAAAGAGGCAATAAGACTTAAACAGAGGCAAACAGAGTGAAACTGACTTAATCAGAGGCAAACAGACTTAAACAGAGGCAAACAGACTTAAACAGAGGCAAACAGACTTAAACAGAGGCAAACAGAGGCAAACAGAGTTAAACAGACTTCAACAGAGGCAACAGATTTAAACAGACTTAAACAGAGGCAAACAGAGTGAAACAGACTTACACAGATGGAAACAGAGTTTAACAGAGGCAAACAAAGTTAAACAGAGTTAAACAGAGGCAAACAGAGTTAAACAGACAAACTGCGGCAAATAGAGTTAAACAGGAGTTAAACAGAGGCAAACAGACTTAAACAGAGGCAAACAGAGTTCAACAGAGGGTAAACAGAGTTACACAGAGGGCAAACAGACTTAAACAGAGGCAAACAGACTAAAACACAGGCAAACAGACGCAAACAGAGTTAAACAGACTTAAACAGAGGCAAACAGAGTTAAACAGACTGAAACAGAGGCAAACAGATTTTAAACAGACTTAAACAGAGGCAAACAGACTTGAAAAGAGGCAAACAGACTTGAACAGAGGCAAACAGACTTAAACAGAGGCAAACAGACTTAAACAGAGGCAAACAGACTTAAACAGAGGCAAACAGCCTTAAACAGATACAAACAGACTTAAACAGAGGCAATAAGACTTAAACAGAGGCAAACAGAGTGAAACTGACTTAATCAGAGGCAAACAGACTTAAACAGATGCAAACAGACGTAAACAGAGGCAAACAGAGGCAAACAGACTTAAACAGACTTCAGCAGAGCAAACAGATTTAAACAGACTTAAACAGAGGCAAACAGAGTGAAACAGACTTACACAGATGGAAACAGACTTAAACAGAGGCAAAGAGTTAAACAGAGTTAAACAGAGGCAAACAGACTTAAACAGAGGCAGAAAGAGTTAAACACAGGCAAACAGAGGAAAACAGGCTTAAACAGAGGCAAACAGACTTAAACTGACTTAAACAGACTGAAACAGAGGCAAACAGACTTAGACAGAGGCAAACAGACCTTAGACAGAGGCAAACAGTCTTAAACAGAGGCAAACAGACTTAAACAGAGACAAACAGACTTAGACAGAGGAAAGCAGACTTAAACAGAGGCAAGCAGACTTAAACAGAGGCAAACAGACTTAAACAGAGGCAAACAGACTTAAACAGAGGAAAGCAGACTTAAACAGTGGCAAGCAGACTTAAACAGAGGCAAACAGACTAAACAGAGGCAAACAGACTTAAACAGAGGGAAGCAGACTTAAACAGAGGCAAGCAGACTTAAACAGAGGCAAACAGACTTAAACAGAGGCAAACAGACTTAAACAGAGGCAAACTGACTGAAACAGACGCAAACAGACTTGAACAGAGGCAAACAGACTTAAACAGAGGCAAACAGACTTAAACAGAGGCAAACAGACGCAAACAGAGTTAAACAGACTTAAACAGAGGCAAACAGAGTTAAACAGACTGAAACAGAGGCAAACAGATTTAAAAAGACTGAAACAGAGGCAAACAGAGTTAAACAGACTTAAACAGAGGGAAGCAGACTTAAACAGAGGCAAGCAGACTTAAACAGAGGCAAACAGACTTAAACAGAGGCAAACAGACCTTAAACAGAGGCAAACTGACTGAAACAGACGCAAACAGACTTGAACAGAGGCAAACAGACTTAAACAGAGGCAAACAGACTTAAACAGAGGCAAACAGACGCAAACAGAGTTAAACAGACTTAAACAGAGGCAAACAGAGTTAAACAGACTGAAACAGAGGCAAACAGATTTAAAAAGACTGAAACAGAGGCAAACAGAGTTAAACCAGACTTAAACAGAGGCACACAGAGTTTAAACAGAGGCAGGACACAGTTAAACAGAGGCAAACAGAGTCAAACAGACTTGAAACAGAGGCAAACGGAGTTAAACAGAGCGAAACAGAGGCAAACAGAGGCAAACAGACTTAAACAGACTTAGAACAGACTTAAACAGACTTAAACAGAGGCAAACAGACGTAAACAGACTTATACAGAGGCCAACAGACTTGAAAAGAGGGCAAACAGACTTGAACAGAGGCAAACAGACTTAAACAGAGGCAAACAGACTTAAACAGAGGCAAACAGACTTAAACAGAGGCAAACAGCCTTAAACAGATACAAACAGACTTAAACAGAGGGCAATAAGACTTAAACAGAGGCAAACAGAGTGAAACTGACTTAATCAGAGGCAAACAGACTTAAACAGAGGCAAACAGACTTAAACAGAGGCAAACAGAGTTAAACAGACTTCAACAGAGGCAAACAGATTTAAACAGACTTAAACAGAGGCAAACAGAGGTGAAACAGACTTACGGCAGATGGAAACAGAGTTTAACAGAGGCAAACAAAGTTAAACAGAGTTAAACAGAGGCAAACAGACTTTAAACAGAGGCAAACAGAGTTTCAACAGAGGTAAACAGAGTTACACAGAGGCAAACAGACTTAAACAGAGGCAAATAGACTTAAACAGAGGCAAACAGACTTAAACAGAGGCAAACAGAGGCAAACAGACTTAAACAGAGCAAAACAGAGGCGAACAGAGGCAAACAGACTTATACAGACTTAAACAGACGTAAACAGAGTTAAACAGACTTAAACAGAGGCAAACAGACCTTAAACAGACTTAAGCAGATTTAAACAGAGACAAACAGACTTAAACAGAGGCAAACTGAATTAAACAGAGGCAAACAGACTTAAACAGGGGGCAAACAGATTTAAACAGAGGCAAACAGACATATACAGAGGCAAACAGACTTAAGCAGAGGCAAACAGACTTAACAGAGGCAAACAGACTTAAACAGAGGCAAACAGACTTAAACAGAGGGCAAACAGAGTTCAACAGAGGTAAACAGAGTTACACAGAGGCAAACAGACTTAAACAGAGGCAAACAGACTAAAACAGAGGCAAACAGACGCAAACAGACTTAAACAGACTTAAACAGAGGGCAAACAGAGGTTAAACAGACTGAAACAGAGGCAAACAGACTTAAACAGAGGCAAACAGAGTTCAACAGAGGGTAAACAGAGTTACACAGAGGCAAACAGACTTAAACAGAGGCAAACAGACTAAAACAGAGGCAAACAGACGCAAACAGAGTTAAACAGACTCTAAACAGAGGCAAACAGAGTTAAACAGACTGAAACAGAGGCAAACAGATTTAAACAGACTTAAACAGAGGCAAACAGACTTGAAAAGAGGCAAACAGACTTGAACAGAGGCAAACAGACTTAAACAGAGGCAAACAGACTTAAACAGAGGCAAACAGACTTAAACAGAGGCAAACAGCCTTAAACAGATACAAACAGACTTAAACAGAGGCAATAAGACCTTAAACAGAGGCAAACAGAGTGAAACTGACTTAATCAGAGGCAAACAGACTTAAACAGATGCAAACAGACGTAAACAGAGGCAAACAGAGGCAAACAGACTTAAACAGACTTCAACAGAGCAAACAGATTTAAACAGACTTAAACAGAGGCAAACAGAGTGAAACAGACTTACACAGATGGAAACAGACTTAAACAGAGGCAAAGAGTTAAACAGAGTTAAACAGAGGCAAACAGACTTAAACAGAGGCAGAAAGAGTTAAACACAGGCAAACAGAGGAAAACAGGCTTAAACAGAGGCAAACAGACTTAGACTGACTTAAACAGACTGAAACAGAGGCAAACAGACTTAGACAGAGTCAAACAGACTTAGACAGAGGCAAACAGTCTTAAACAGAGGCAAACAGACCTTAAACAGAGACAAACAGACTTAGACAGAGGAAAGCAGACTTAAACAGAGGCAAGCAGACTTAAACAGAGGCAAACAGACTTAAACAGAGGCAAACAGACTTAAACAGAGGAAAGCAGACTTAAACAGTGGCAAGCAGACTTAAACAGAGGCAAACAGACTTAAACAGAGGCAAACAGACTTAAACAGAGGGAAGCAGACTTAAACAGAGGCAAGCAGACTTAAACAGAGGCAAACAGACTTAAACAGAGGCAAACAGACTTAAACAGAGGCAAACTGACTGAAACAGACGCAAACAGACTTGAACAGAGGCAAACAGACTTAAACAGAGGCAAACAGAGGCAAACAGAGTTAAACAGAGGCAAACAGAGTTAAACAGACTGAAACAGAGGCAAACAGATTTAAAAAGACTGAAACAGAGGCAAACAGAGTTAAACAGACTTAAACAGAGGCACACAGAGTTAAACAGAGGCAGACACAGTTAAACAGAGGCAAACAGAGTCAAACAGGACTTAAACAGAGGCAAACAGAGTTAAACAGAGCGAAACAGAGGCAAACAGAGGCAAACAGACTTAAACAGACTTAGACAGACTTAAACAGACTGAAACAGAGGCAAACAGACGTAAACAGACTTATACAGAGGCCAACAGACTTGAAAAGAGGCAAACAGACTTGAACAGAGGCAAACAGACTTAAACAGAGGCAAACAGACTTAAACAGAGGCAAACAGACTTAAACAGAGGCAAACAGCCTTAAACAGATACAAACAGACTTAAACAGAGGCAATAAGACTTAAACAGAGGCAAACAGAGTGAAACTGACTTAATCAGAGGCAAACAGACTTAAACAGAGGCAAACAGACTTAAACAGAGGCAAACAGAGGTTAAACAGACTTCAACAGAGGCAAACAGATTTTAAACAGACTTAAACAGAGGCAAACAGAGGTGAAACAGACTTACGCAGATGGAAACAGAGTTTAACAGAGGCAAACAAAGTTAAACAGAGTTAAACAGAGGCAAACAGACTTAAACAGAGGCAAACAGAGTTCAACAGAGGTTAAACAGAGTTACACAGAGGCAAACAGACTTAAACAGAGGCAAATAGACTTAAACAGAGGCAAACAGACTTAAACAGAGGCAAACAGAGGCAAACAGACTTAAACAGAGCAAAACAGAGGCGAACAGAGGCAAACAGACTTATACAGACTTAAACAGACGTAAACAGAGTTAAACAGACTTAAATAGAGGCAAACAGACTTAAACAGACCTTAAGCAGATTTAAACAGAGACAAACAGACTTAAACAGAGGCAAACTGAATTAAACAGAGGCAAACAGACTTAAACAGGGGCAAACAGACTTAAACAGAGGCAAACAGACATATACAGAGGCAAACAGACTTAAGCAGAGGCAAACAGACTTAAACAGAGGCAAACAGACATATACAGAGGCAAACAGACTTAAACAGAGGCAAACAGACTTAAACAGAGGCAAACAGACGTAAACAGAGGCAAACAGACGCAAACAGGGTTAAACAGACTTAAACAGAGGCAAACAGAGTTAAACAGACTGAAACAGAGGCAAACAGATTTAAACAGACTTAAACAGAGGCAATCAGAGGTTAAACAGACTTAAACAGAGGCAAAGAGAGTTAAACAGAGGTTAAACAGAGGCAAACACACCTAAGCAGAGGCAAAAAGAGTTACACAGAGTGAAACAGAGGCAAACAGACTTAAACAGACTTCAACAGACTTAAACAGAGGCAAACAGACGTAAACTGACCTTAAACAGGCATAAACAGAGGCAAACAGACTTACACAGCGGCAAACAGACTTAAAGAGAAGGCAAACAGACTTAAAGAGAGGCAAACAGACTTAAACAGAGGCAAACAGACTGAAACAGAGGCAAACAGACTTAATCAGAGGCAAACAGACTTAATCAGAGGCAAACAGACTTAAACAGGGGCAAACAGAGTTAAACAGACTTAAACAGAGGCAAACAGAGTTAAAACAGAGGTAAACAGAGTTAAACAGACTGAAACAGAGGCAAACAGATTTAAACAGACGTAAACAGAGGCAAACAGAGATAAACAAACTTAAACAGAGGCAAACAGAGTTAAACAGAGGCAAACACAGTTAAACAGACTTAAACAGAGGCAAACAGTCTTAAACAGAGGCAAACAGACTTAAACAGAGACAAACAGACTTAAACAGAGGAAAGCAGACTTAAACAGAGGCAAGCAGACTTAAACAGAGGCAAACAGACTTAAACAGAGGCAAACAGACTTAAACAGAGGCAAACAGACTTAAACAGAGGCAAACTGACTGAAACAGACGCAAACAGACTTGAACAGAGGCAAACAGACTTAAACAGAGGCAAACAGACTTAAACAGACGGCAAACAGACGCAAACAGAGTTAAACAGACTTAAACAGAGGCAAACAGAGTTAAACAGAGGCAAACAGAGGTTAAACAGACTGAAACAGAGGCAGACAGATTTAAAAAGACTGAAACAGAGGCACACAGAGTTAAACAGAGGCAAACACAGTTAAACAGAGGCAAACAGAGTCAAACAGACTTAAACAGAGGCAAACAGAGTTAAGCAGAGCGAAACAGAGGCAAACAGAGGCAAACAGACTTAAACAGACTTAGACAGACTTAAACAGACTTAAACAGAGGCAAACAGACGTAAACAGACTTAAACAGAGGCCAACAGACTTGAAAAGAGGCAAACAGACTTGAACAGAGGCAAACAGACTTAAACAGAGGCAAACAGACTTAAACAGAGGCAAACAGACTTAAACAGAGGCAAACAGCCTTAAACAGATACAAACAGACTTAAACAGAGGCAATAAGACTTAAACAGAGGCAAACAGAGTGAAACTGACTTAATCAGAGGCAAACAGACTTAAACAGAGGCAAACAGACTTAAACAGAGGCAAACAGAGGCAAACAGAGTTAAACAGACTTCAACAGAGGCAAACAGATTTAAACAGACTTAAACAGAGGCAAACAGAGTGAAACAGACTTACACAGAAGGAAACAGACTTAAACAGAGGCAAAGAGTTAAACAGAGGCAAACAGACTTAAACAGAGGCAAACAGACTTAAACAGAGGCAAACAGAGTTAAACAGACTTCAAGAGAGGCAAACAGATTTAAACAGACTTAAACAGAGGCAAAACAGAGTTAAACAGACTGAAACAGAGGCAAACAGATTTAAACAGACTTAAACAGAGGCAAACAGACTTGAAAAGAGGCAAACAGACTTGAACAGAGGCAAACAGACTTAAACAGAGGCAAACAGACTTAAACAGAGGCAAACAGACTTAAACAGAGGCAAACAGCCTTAAACAGATACAAACAGACTTAAACAGAGGCAATAAGACTTAACAGAGGCAAACAGAGTGAAACTGACTTAATCAGAGGAAAACAGACTTAAACAGATGCAAACAGACGTAAACAGAGGCAAACAGAGGCGAACAGACCTTAAACAGACTTCAACAGAGGCAAACAGATTTAAACAGACTTAAACAGAGGCAAATAGAGTGAAACAGACTTACACAGATGGAAACAGACTTAAACAGAGGCAAAGAGTTAAACAGAGGTTAAACAGAGGCAAACAGACTTAAACAGAGGCAAAAAGAGTTAAACACAGGCAAACAGAGGGAAAACAGGCTTAAACAGAGGCAAACAGACTTAGACTGACTTAAACAGACTGAAACAGAGGCAAACAGACTTAGACAGAGTCAAACAGACTTAGACAGAGGCAAACAGTCTTAAACAGAGGCAAACAGACTTAAACAGAGACAAACAGACTTAAACAGAGGGAAAGCAGACTTAAACAGAGGCAAGCAGACTTAAACAGAGGCAAACAGACTTAAACAGAGGCAAACAGACATAAACAGAGGGAAAGCAGACTTAAACAGTGGCAAGCAGACTTAAACAGAGGCAAACAGACTTAAACAGAGGCAAGCAGACTTAAACAGAGGAAAGCAGACTTAAACAGAGGCAAGCAGACTTAAACAGAGGCAAACAGACTTAAACAGAGGCAAACAGACTTAAACAGAGGCAAACAGACTTAAACAGAGGCAAACTGACTGAAACAGACGCAAACAGACTTGAACAGAGGCAAACAGACTTAAACAGAGGCAAACAGACTTAAACAGAGGCAAACAGACGCAAACAGAGGTTAAACAGACTTAAACAGAGGCAAACAGAGTTAAACAGAGGCAAACAGAGTTAAACAGACTGAAACAGAGGCAAAACAGATTTAAAAAGACTGAAACAGAGGCAAACAGAGTTAAACAGACTTAAACAGAGGCACACAGAGTTAAACAGAGGCAGACACAGTTAAACAGAGGCAAACAGAGTCAAACAGACTTAAACAGAGGCAAACAGAGTTAAACAGAGCGAAACAGAGGCAAACAGAGGCAAACAGACTTAAACAGACTTAGACAGACTTAAACAGACTTAAACAGAGGCAAACAGACGTAAACAGACTTAAACAGAGGCCAACAGACTTGAAAAGGGGCAAACAGACTTGAACAGAGGCAAACAGACTTAAACAGAGGCAAACAGACTTAAACAGAGGCAAACAGACTTAAACAGAGGCAAACAGCCTTAAACAGATACAAACAGACTTAAACAGAGGCAATAAGACTTAAACAGAGGCAAACAGAGTGAAACTGACTTAATCAGAGGCAAACAGACTTAAACAGAGGCAAACAGACTTAAACAGAGGCAAACAGAGGCAAACAGAGTTAAACAGACTCCAACAGAGGCAAACAGCCTTAAACAGATACAAACAGACTTAAAAAGAGGCAATAAGACTTAAACAGAGGCAAACAGAGTGAAACTGACTTAATCAGAGGCAAACAGAC
>JANJGN010003024.1:0-2500 GCA_026770705.1 Isurus oxyrinchus
ACACACACACCCTCACACACCTCACACACACTCACACACACACACCCTCACTCACACACACACACACCCTCACACACCTCACACACACACACACCCTCACACACACACCTCACACACACTCACACACACACTCACACACACACACCACACACTCACACACACGTGCACACCCTCACACACGCTCACACACACTCACACACACTCACACACCCTCACACACACTCACACACACACACACCCTCACACACACTCACACACACTCACACATGCACACCCTCACACACACTCACACACACACACACACTCGCACACACTCGCACGCCCTCGCACACCCTCATGCTCCCTCACACACCCTCACACACACTCACACACTCTCACACACACTCACACATCCTCGCACATGCTCACACACCCTCGCACACCCTCACACACCCTCACACACACCCTCACACACCCTCACACAGCCTCGCACACCCTCACACACTCTCACACACACTCACGCACCTTCACACACACACCCTCACACACCCTCACACACCCTCACACACCCTCACACACTCACACACACTCACACACCCTCACACACCCTCACACACACCCTCACGCACACACCCTCTCACACTCTCACACACACACGCACCCTCACACACCCTCACACACACACACACACACCCTCACACACCCTCACACACACTCACACACCCTCACACACTCACACACCCTCACACACCCTCACACACACTCACACACCCTCACACACACACACCCTCACACACCCTCACACACACTCACACACACACCCTCACACACCCTCACACACACTCACACACCCTCGCACACCCTCACACACCCTCACACACACTCACACACACTCACACACCCTCACACACACACACCCTCACACACCCTCACACACACTCACACACACACCCTCACACACCCTCACACACACTCACACACACTCACACACACTCACACACCCTCGCACACCCTCACACACCCTCACACACACTCACACACACTCACACACCCTCACACACACTCACACACACTCACACACACTCACACACCCTCACACACACTCACACACACTCACACACACTCACACACACTCACACACCCTCACACACACTCACACACACTCACACACCCTCACATGAATGAATAAATTTTGATGAAACTAAAGATAAAAGCCTTTTAAAATATATGACTGTGTACAAAGTGTTTGGGGGAATGTTGAACTCATTAAAAGTAGGTGTGGATGGAACTATGTTGGCTATTAAAGAAACATCAACTGGTCAGTGTTGGTCTCCACATTTAAGGAAGGATATACTTACACTGGAGGCGATACAGTGAAGGTTCACTGGATTGGTGCCTGGGGTGAGGGGCTGTCCTATGATGAGAGGCTGAGTAAATCGGGTTTCTATTCTCCGGAGTTTCGGAGAATGAGAGGGGATCTCACTGAAACCTACAGGATTCCGAAGGGGATGTGACAGGGCGGGCGCTGGGAGATTGTTCCCGCTGGTCGGAGAATCTAAAACACAGGAGCCCAGTCTCAGGATAAAGGGGCCGATCATTTTGGACTGAGATGTGGGGAAATCTCTTCACTCAGAGGATTGTGGATCTTTGGAATTCTCTATCCCAGAGGGCTGTGGATGCTCCATCGTTGCGTATATTTAAGGCCGGGATAGACAGATGTTTAGTGTCTTTAAGGGAATCGAGGGATTTGGGGAGTGGGTGGGGAAGTGGAGTCAAAGACCAGGATCAGCCAGGATGGTATTGAAGGCTCGATGGGCTGAATGGCCCCCTGCTCCTATCTCTTGTGCTCGAGGAGTGTGTTCCTGCTTAAGTGAGTCTGGGATGTTCCGACAAAGACTGAACGGGGCCTTTCACTCATGGCCAGGAGCTGGGGAGGGTGCAGGAACAGGGAGATCCGAGGGAGCTGGGGGGGTGGGGGGGAGTCAGCACCCACAAGATGGAGGGGTTTCCCTCAGAGGAGGGTCCAGCACAGGCTGAGGAACAGGACCCGGGGGGGAGGGTTGGGGGGGGGTCTGAATTTGAATCTGCGGAGGGAGAGAGGGGGCTTCCTAGGGCAGGGACACGGCTCTCCTGCTCCAAGCTGGGCCGGGGGGGGGGGGGGGGGGCCAGGGGGGCCGGGGGGGTGCCTGGGCAAGCCAGGCGGGCCGGGGGGGGTGGCCGGGGGGGGGCCGGGGGGTCCGAGGGGAGCCGGGGGGGGGGGCCGGGGACAGGGGCCGGGGGGGGGTCGGGGGGGGGCCGGGGCGGGGAGGGCCGGGGGGGGCCGGGGGAGGACCGGGGGGGGGCCGGGGGGGTGCCGGGGGGGGCCGGGGGGGGCCGGGGGCCTGGGGGGGTCGGGGGGGGTCGGGGGGGGGGCCTGGGGGGGGCCGGGGGGCTGGGGGGGGCCGGGGGGGCCGGGGGGGCCGGGGGGTGGGCTGGGGGGGCCGGGGGGGGCCGGGGGGGGGGGGCCGGGGGGTGCCGGGGG